>CM067516.1:29789911-29797411 GCA_034509495.1 Acestrorhynchus altus
TCTCAGGGACTTAAGACTCCACTCAGATCCTAATCCCGGAGACCTTCGATTAACCTGGATCATATCCTGAGACTTGAGATCAAATCGGCCCTGGGATTCTGGAGACTTTCATCCTGGACGTGCGGTTCAGAGACGTGAGTCTCAAGAGACTCTGACTGTACGTTATGCTCTGAAAATCTAAGGCCTGTACAAGAAATTAATATAAAGGAAAGAGAGGAAGAGAGAGAGAGAGAGAGAGAGAGAGAGAGAGAGAGAGAGAGAGACCTACACCTCTCAACACCCAGCACCCTGGACAGCGTCTATCGATCGACTCCCAGCACACATCACCACAACTTTCACAAATTGCTATTGAGAAGTGACCTGTACTGCAATTACTGCCCAATCCAGTGCAGAAGTGGCCATCAATAATTAAAAGCCGGCCGAGTCACGGCCTGTTTCTATCCCACTTTTATTCCTGTGTTGTTATCCTCGTGTCTGCTGCCTGGGCTACCAAGCTGTCGCACCACCGGGGTGCTGGAATAAGATTTGTGCAAACGCGTCCTTCAATAAAACCAACCCCAATGTGGATCTAACGCTTCGCCATGATTCTAAGATGTTCCAGACGGCCAGACCAGCTGTGAGTGCAATATTAACCATCAACAAATCACAGCACACAACTGCTGTCCGCGCACTGCCGCCGTTATTAGCAGCTATATCATCTACCTATTGTCTCTGTCTCTGCCGAGAGAGCACCACATCCAACCAGGAGTCAGCATCGCTCTGCTTCCCTTCCTCCACCAGCACACGTTGTCACGAGCAGCTTCCAGCACTGCAGGAGATCACACACTCTCTCTCCCTCTGTATCTCTCTCTCTCTCTCTCTCTCAGTCTCTGTCTCTGTCTCTCTCTCTCTCTCTGTACCTCTCTGTATCTCTCTCCCTTTGTATCTCTCTGTATCTCTCTCAGTCTGCCTCTCTCTCTCTCTCAGTCTCTGGTCTCTGTCTCTCTGTATCTCTGTATCTCTCTCTCTCTCTCTCTCTCTCAGTCTCTGTCTCTGTCTCTCTCTCTCTCTCTCTCTCTCTCTCTCTCTCTCTCTCTCTCTCAGCCCTCTCTCTCTCTCTCTCAGTCTCTCTCTCTCTGTATCTCTGTATCTCTCTCTCCCTGTACCCTCTCTCTGCATCTCTCTCTCTCTCTCTCAGTCTCTCTCTCAGTCTCCTCTCTCAGTCTCTCTCTCTGTCTCACTCTCCTTTCTCACTTTCTGTATCTCTCTCCCTCTTCAATTCCTCTGTATCTCTCTCCCTCTTCTCTGTATCTCTCTCTCTCTCTCCTCTCTCTGTCTCAGTCTCTGTCTCTCTCTCTCTCTCTGTTTTCTCTCTCTCTCTGTCTCTCTCTCTCTCTCTCTCTCTTGTTTCTCTCTCAGTCTCTCTCAGTCTCTCTCTCTGTCTCTCTCTCTGTCTCTCTCTCTCTCTCTTTCTCTCTCTCTCAGTCTGTTTCTCTCTGTCTCTTACTCTTTCTCTCTCAGTCTCTCTCATTTTCTCTCTCTCAGCCTCTCTCTCACTCTCTCTCTCTCTATATCTCTCGCCCTCTCTCTCTCTCTCTCTCTCTCTGTATTAGTATTATGTAGTTACCCGTGTAGCAGGCAGACACTGGAATAAATAAGCTCTAGAAGTTGAAAGGCGACTGTTTCTCATGTTGACAGGCACAACTCTGTCAACACACACATTTCCCCAAGCATCACACACTCCACTTTAATCAGTGGTGGTCCCAGCAAACTGAGAGCCGAGGTTCTGTTTATGGAGAGCGAGAGAAAACACAGAGGCAGAGAAAGAGAGAAGGAGCTCCAGCTTGTCTATCTTACAGGTAGTTACTTGGCTGTTCCTATGTAATCTTTACAATGAAAGAGTTTTTGATAACTGGTGGTTATGGTGGTGCTAGGTGGTTGCTATGGTGTCCCAGGTGTTTGCTTTGGTGTTGTTAGGTGTTTGCTTTAGTGTTGTTAGGTGGTTGCTTGGTGTTGGTAGATGGTTGCTATGGTGTTGCCAAATGGCTGCAACAGACAGGGTACAGTGGGAATCTGGAATGACAGCAGCTGACACTGAATTGATTTGATGGAAAGAAACGGACAGAAGGGTTTAAAGACAGTCATCCTCTGCCTCTCTCCTCCTCCGTCCCCGTCTAGGAATGAAGTCTATATTTAACCACTGCCCTGATGTGTATTGAAAGATTCTGCTACAAAATGGGTCACGAGGCCAAATCAATGGCATAGATTACTGACTTGAGCATTACTTACTTAACAAGAGATAGATAGAGAGATAGAGAGAGAGAGAGCGAGAGAGAGAGAGAGAGAGAGAGAGAGAGAGAGAGAGTATATTAGAGTGAGGGAAGACACCTTGCCTGCCTGGTTAACTTTGCTCTCTCTCTCTCACGTCCTCCAATTTATATTTATGTAATTTATATATATATATATGTGTGTGTGTGTGTGTGTGTGTGTGTGTGTGTGTGTGTGTGTGTGTAAGATGGGGAGGGTGTATATAATGAAAGTGGGAGTGTGTGTGTGTGTGTGTGTGTGTGTAAGATGGGGGGTGTATATAATGAAAGTGTGAGTGTGTGAGTGTGTGTGTGTGTGTGTGTGTGTGTGTGTGTGTGTGTGTGTGTGTGTGTGTGTGTAATTTGGGGGTGTATAATGGTGTGGGGGAGGTGTGTGTGTGTGTGTGTGTGTGTGTGTGGTTGTGTGTATGTGTATGTAGTGAAATGTGTGTGTGTAAAATTTAGTGTATGTACTAGTGTGTGTGTAAGATGGGTTGGGGCGAGTGATTAAAAATGCGAGTGTGTGCTTCCATATATGGTCCCATATACACACACACTGATCAGCTATAACACCTCCTCCATTCCATCACCTTCACTGACCCCACAGGAGCAGTGTGTGCTGGACAGATCAGATATGTGTGTTGAGCGAAACCCTCAGTGTCCTGTTGCTCAGGGGTCCTGACTAGAAGATCAGGCTGAATTTTACCATCAAAACTCAGACGTAAGGATAAATCGAAATCAAAATCTCCAAACCACACACACACACACACACACACACACACACACACACACACACACACACACACACACACACACAGATTAAAATGAAAATTTTAACACAAAAAACACTCCGCCAGAATCTGACCGCCCAGAGTATCCCAAGCATCTGACCCTCGCCTTAAATCTAGTGTCCTATCCTTTGCATTTTGCCATTTGCATGAGTTTGTGGCAATTTAACGCTCAATAAAGAACTGCTTTTTCAAAATGACTGAGATAAATGTTCTGTACCTGCTGTACCTTAAATACTCCCAGAAGGCGCTTTGTTCTATATGCACGCTGAGTGCCGGAGTCGGATCACACACAGATCTGTCTGTCTGCGCTCAGAGAGTCCGCAGGGCTGACGAGGAGAAGCCTTAAAGCCACACTGACCAATCAATGATGCTCAATTTGATAATCAATGTCTGATACTGTTCTCTATAGAAATAGAGAACAGAATCGGTAGCTTTTCGCAGATAAGAAATAACAACGGTTTCAAAGAGGAAACGCCTTAAGCCCAAAGTTGTACCAGCTAGAGGTGGGCTGACGCCAACCTGCATACAGACTCTGACCGATCAGAGAGAGGGGCGGGCCGATTAACTGCTCTGACTGATCAGAGAGGGGCGGGCTGACGCCAACTTGCTTATACTCTGACTGATCAGAGAGAGGGGCGGGCTGACGCTCAACCTGCTTACAGACTCTGACTGATCCAGAGAGGGGCGGGCTGACGCCAACCTGCTTACAGACTCTGACTGACTGTAGAGAGGCGGCTGACGCCAACTCTGTACAAGGTGACTCTGACTGATCAGAGAGAGGGGGCGGGCTGACGCCACCTGATGCTAAGCAGACTCTGATCACTGAGAGGGCGGGGGTTGACGCCAACTCTGCATACAGACTCTGACTGATCAGAGAGAGGGGCGGGCTGACAACCTGTATACAGACTTGACTGGATCAGAGAGGGGCGGGCTCACGCCAACCTGCATACAGACTCTGACTGATCAGGAGAGGGGCGGGCTGACGTCAACCTGCATACAGACTGGATCAATAGAGAGAGGGTGCAACACGCCACCCAGTATATGAGGACTGACTGATTGAGAGAGGGCGGGCTGACGCCAACCTGCATACAGACTCTGACTGATCAGAGAGAGGTAAGGCTGATCAGCCAACTCTGCATACAGACTCTGGACTGACTCAGAGAGAGGGGCGGGCTACGCCAATCCTGCATACAGACTCTGGACTGATCAGAGAGGGGCGGCTGACGCCAACCTGCATATACAGACTCTGACCATTGAGAGGGCGTAGCTGACGTCAACCCGGCATACAGACTCTGGACTGGATCAGAGAGAGGGGCGGGCTGATGATCAACCTGCATACAGATTCTGCACTGATCAGAGAGGGGGCGGGGCTGATGATCAACCTGCATACAGACTGAGAATAAAAAGTATAAAAGTATAAATTTCAGAATAAAAGTCCCACATAAAGAAGCTGCATAAAACAGTTTAGACGCAGGATTTTATAACAGTTTAAAAACAGTTAAAATCAATGTCTGATTTACACTTTTACAGATCAGACACTTTACACTTGTATATTTCGTCCTCATAGAACAATTTCAGATTAATAATTTCGACTGTCCCGGCTGCACCTTAAATAATCTATGTAGCTTAAAGTAATTGTCATACATTCACTTGTTTTGGGGATGTGCCATGACATGTGGCTAACACAAAACAAGGCCTCAGTACTTTTATAGTCTCAGCCTCTCTTCTTGCCTCTTCGCTTTTGTGTCTCCTCTCAGCTTTGAAAGCCGACGATTTGCCTTCCTGCACATGATGGACCTTTTCCAAATACAAAATAACCTTCCTTAAAATCCAAATTATGATGTCAAGGAACTGGAAACAGACCAGTAGAGAAGTATCGCAGATTGAGGGGAGAGAGAGAGAGAGAGAGAGAGAGAGAGAGAGAGAGGGAGAGAGGAGAGAGACAGAGGAGGGAGTGGGGAGGAAAGTATCAAGATAAGAGCTAGGGGCAGAGATGAAGAGGATGCGGTCTTGCAAGAGATAGAGAGAGGAGAGAGAGAGAGAGAGAGAGAGAGAGGAGGATCTCCTGCATAAAACGCCCCACTGACTTTTCATCTTCTTAAGCAAAGTCTCGTCACCACTAATGTCTATTTGTTCTGTTTGTGACCACCCATGGTCATCAGTTTCTGTCTCCCATTTTCTCTTCTTTCTGTCTCAGTCAACACCCTATTGCTGCCTGGCGTTCTCTTCTCTATATAAATCTCTTCGTCATGGTTTGGTTTAACATTTAGGTTCGTCCTGGCGAAGCGGTTTTTGTTTACTTATCGCTATCATTCATCACACACAATGGAATACTACTATGTCCCTGGCTCCAGCATCGTGGCTCTGATTGCTAATTAGTATTCCTATTAAACGATAGCGATGGGTAGTGACTTCAATTAAATTCATTTGCAGTGGCTGACCTTTCACATTTCCCATATTGCGCTCATAATGATGAAATAGTCGTGGTTTGCAGGTATAGATTATCGCGCCTCACACGTCAGCTCGACAGCTATTAACACCACACCACATAAAGACTGATGCTCGCTCGCTCGCTCAGACGGAGGAGGAAAAATACACACATCTCCAGCAGTGTGTGATACACAGATGTGTGTGTCAGAGCGTTGCACCGATTTAAAATAGAAAAAGAGTTCGAGATGAGGAGAGGAAGCAACCCGGGCAGGTCCCTGTCCCTCTACTTCTCACATCTCTCTACCTCTTTCCCTCCTCTGTCTCCTTTCCTCTCTCTCTCTCTCTTCCTCCTCTGTCTCCTTTCTCTCCTCTGTCTCCTTTCTCTCCTCTGTCTCCTTTCTCTCCCTTTTTCACTGCTTTTCCATGCAGTTTTTCACTGCCGTCCATTCTTGTCTCCTTTCATTTCTCTCACTAGTGGTTTTCCGCTCACTAAGGTTTGGGGAATTTTGAAAATGTGCATCAAAGTCCTGAATGGAAACATTTGCAATGTGTGATGGAAATGAGTATTTTGGACAAACGATGACGTGTCAAGCCGTACGAGGTCCAACTGTGACACTCAGCTTTCACCATTCTGGCTTCTGATTTTCTGAAACACTGAATTCAAAGCAGGTGTAAGAGATGGTTCTGCACTACGCTCTCCCAGAACTGTCTGGTGTGTTTGCACCCCAGGGTGTTTAGCTGCTGCTGGAGTGGAACAGAGATTTCAGCCCTCATTAGATGAACCACCATAAAGATCACAGGTGGCTGTAAAGACGATTCTGCTAAAACAAAGACGGAGTTACTTCTCTGTTCTGCGTGTTTTCGAGGTCACGTCTGATCAGCATCCACTACATAATTGAACGTTTCTTCACGTAACTGCTGTGAATGGAAACACAATTTCTTTCACATTGTATCTGTGGGAATTTTGGGACTGCTCTGACTGTTGCAGAAATGTTGTATGGAAACCAGCCATATCAGTCCTCTCTTTACTACTTCCTTATCTGTCTCTCTCAGGTCTATCTCTTCCTCTGATTCGCTCTCTCCTCTTTGTCTTTATTATCCTCATTCTCTCCTGCTCTTCCATTTCTCTTCATCTTTTCTATTCTGTTTTCCTTTTCAATTCTTTTCTTCTTTTTTCTTTCTTCTTCTCTCTCTCTCTCCCCTCCACATCTATGATGTCATAATCACTCGCATCAAAGGCATTCTGGTCGACACAGCGACTGTCAGCCTCCCTGGAGGCGTCATTAAAACACAACACCAAACCAAACTGAGCAAGAGCTGACAGAGACACATCAAAACACACACACACACACACACACACACACACACACACACACACACACACACACACACACACGCCTGCAGACATTTATGTGTGCATATCCGCTTGCACGCACATGGAGCACACTTACACACACTATAAATAGGACAGTGATGCTGCGTGGTCGCTGCCCTTGAGTCCAAACTCCAAGAGAGAGAGAGAGAGAGAGAGAGAGAGAGAGAGAGAGAGAGAGAAAGAGAGAGAGAGAGAGAGAAAGAGAGAGAGAGAGAGAGAGAGAGGAGATCAGTCTGCTTACAGTGTGTGTTTGTAATGTATATTTGTTTATCTGTCTGAAAGTGTTTATATATTTGAGTATTTGTTGTTCCGTCTGTGTGTGTGTCTGTGTGTATGTGTGTGTGTGTGTGTGTGTGTGTGTGTGTGTGTGTGTGTTCAGTGCAGAATGGGCCGACCTACCCCAGGCAATGTCTTCTGCTCGTGGAGGGCAGTCTGAGCTTTCAGCGCCGACTCTCTGGCACAATATGTGAGGAAGGCACAGCCTAGAGAGAGAGAAAGAGAGAGAGAGAAAGAGAGAGAGAGAGAGAGAGAGAGAGAGAGAGGCAGGACAGAGAGAGGAGAAGATTCACATTTATATTAACACTTTAAGCCACTCTTAAGCCTTACATTTTATGTTCAG
>CM067516.1:29802411-29809911 GCA_034509495.1 Acestrorhynchus altus
TAACACAATGTAAAGATTCAGATTTGTGTATTGGAGAATGGATCATCCCAGAGTGTTTTTTGAGAATGATGCCACTTCTCAAAGACTTTGGTCTTTGAACCAGGGAGTTGTAAAGAAAGAGAGCAGACAGCCCCTCCTTCTAACCTAATATCTGGGTTAGTAATGTCATTATCCTCCCCCCTCTGGTCAGTCAGAGTCTGTATGCAGGTTGAGCATCAGCCTCACTCTCCTGATCAGTCAGAGTCTGTATGCAGGCGTTGAACATCAGCCCCGCCTCTCTCTGATCAGTCAGAGCTCCCATGCAGGTTGATCATCAGCCCCGCCTCTCTGACTCCCAGCCTGGAGTCTGTATGCAGGTTGAGCGCCAGCCTGCCCTTCTCTGATCAGTCAGAGCCTGTGGCGTGGTGCCACCATCAGCCCCTGCCTCTGTCTGGACTGGGGTCAGAGTTCGTGGCGCAGGTTGCCAGTCCGCCTCTCTCTGATCAGATGCAGGTGTTGACCAACAGCTCCCACTCTTCTCTCTTCTCTCTGATCAGTCAGAGTCTGTATGCAGGTTGATCATCAGCCCCGCCCCCTCTCTCTGATCAGTCAGAGTCTGTATGCAGGTTGATCATGTTCATGTGGACAGAGCAGTAAACATGCACTGGAGGGTCATTTGTTATTTAAACTGGGATTTATTTCAGCTGAAAATTGTAAAACATTAAAACCAGTAACACGTATTAAATGATATAAATTCAGTTTGAGTAATATGTAAATATAAATAAAGTACTTTCTGTAGAAAATGCTTTATTAAAACTTTATAAAACACAAAGCTGTGCAGCCATTAATGAAAGTGTTTATAAATGATAAACTAGCGCAGAATTCAAATTCAAAAACGTAATATTATTCATATTATTTTCACTGCAAAACATTTCAACACTTTTTTAATGCTGATATTGTTTGATTAATAACTTAAAATTTAATTTTTAATTACTGGCAATTCTGCATTTCTGATTTTCATGAGCTATAAGACATATTGATTGACAGTGAAACAAAAAAGGCGTGAAATATTTAATGTAATGAATATTATATTGGTTTATTATTATACTTTGTTGTGAAGAAATAATGAATATGAAATTAAAGAATTAGTTTTATATGAGTCTAAAATGTTAGAGCTGATATTATTCATATTATTAGACCATAAAGTTACGATTTTGGCTTTTTGCCATATTTAGAAAAACGTGTATAAATAGTATAAATAATATAAATAATATTAATAACAGAATTATTAATTTCACCCTCAACTGGGGCTCCGACTGCCCCAAGCAGCCGCCTTTACCACAGGGCTGCTTTGCCACTATGCAACAGTCTGCAACACCCTTGTGCAACATGCACACAAGCAACAGGCTGACCACAACAGCTGACTGGCCGAGACCGCTTCGCGTTGTCCTGTGAAAATCAATAGCTGCTGATCGGACGTTTCACCGTCTTCAGTGTGTCTGAGCGCTCGCTGTTCTACTGTTCTACTGTTCTACCAAACTTCCCTAACAAAGACCCAAGGCGAGAACTCCCCCTAACCCTCGTCTCCCCTCACCCCCCCTCTGGCTACGGGTAATTTAAATACACCGTCCTCTAAGGCCCGAGTCTTCAAGGTCTTCTGAAATAGTCCCGCACCCCTCCCTCCACGTCTCCTTCAAATATTTAATTGGAAGCAGTAAACTCCTGATTAAATAAAAACACACTTTGAA
Source organism: Acestrorhynchus altus (assembly GCA_034509495.1). Lineage (NCBI taxonomy): Eukaryota > Metazoa > Chordata > Actinopteri > Characiformes > Acestrorhynchidae > Acestrorhynchus > Acestrorhynchus altus. The sequence continues at coordinate 29,804,139 of CM067516.1, forward strand.
GAGTGCAATATGAGCTCGGAGAGTAATTTGAGTGAGAGAGACTAAAAGTGGGAGAGGCGAGAAAGAAAGTGAGACAGAGAGCGAGAGCGAGAGAGAGGTGGGGTGCAAAGAAATCTTCAATTACTGTGCCGAGACCACGTCAGGCTTTTTTTCTGATTGAATAAAATAGGCCTTAAATATTCAGGAGCTGTTTCTGGGACTAATGAGTCCTCTCCTTGAGTGATATTATTCCAGCAGAATGGAATGGAAGTGTGGGTGAATATTAGAGAAAAGATGGTAGATGCATTTCTAATGGAGTATAATACCAGACCTACACACACACACGCACACACACCTCCATGCCTCAGGCCCCTCAGTCGCTGCTGGGGAACTGAAACCTTGAAATGGCATTTGGTGGTGTTCCTCCCCCCCTTCTCCTCACAAACACACTCACACACACTCACACACACACACACATTCTTGCTCTCTCTTTCCAGATAACACGTGCCATCTCCAGGGCCTCCAGAGGAGCGGAGCGACGCAGGCTGTAAGTCGTACTAATCGATTGGCAGAGGAGGAAAAAGGCCTGGCTCTAATGTGCCGCATGTGAAGGATTTAGCGCCGAGCGCAGCTACTGAATCAATGGAGTAGAACATGCATCATTACAGCACTGTCCTCCTCCACCCCCGGCTTATTGAGAACTATGAGTATAAACACACACACACACACACACACACACACACACACACACACACACACACACACATAAAGTCACTACATTTACAGAGTCAGGATTCATCTCAATGTCTGCCGTTCTGTTGTCTTAGTGCTCCGTCCTCCCCGCTTAAACTTCCATTATATACCGGCCATAACATTATGACCATTATGACCACTTCTTTTCCTTTTACTTGTTCCTAGAAGTACTGTGGACAAGAACTGCCAATAGAATAGGACTCTCTCGAGCAGATCACCATGGACCTACTGGCAGCATGGCTGATGTAAGTCATTGGCTAGAGGTGCAAAAAGCTCTGGAACTGTGTTTTATGGAGAGATGGAGCCACATCCACTCACGGAATGCAATCAGATGCTTCCAGAATCTAGTAGGAAGCCTTTCCTCCCACAAATGGCATGTGACCATCAGAACATTTCCTACCAAGGTTACTTCCTCCCTCCCTCCTTTCCTGCCACTGACGCCACTGGCTGCTCGAAAGAGGCTCGGACCCGGATTTCTGTAAAACTATATAAACAAACTTTGATTGATCGAAGCCACCTTCTTCCACAGCTCCACTGACCAGCTTTCAGAGATGTTCACAAGTCACAAAATACAAGTCCAAGTCAAGTCACGAGTCAGTTTAACTGTATTTACAGCTTTCAACTCAAACATTCAACTGGATTTTTGGAGTGTTGTTGTGAGAGGATATGACACATACGGGCATGGTGTAAAAATGTCATGCTCGTCTGCTCCAGAGAGCCCTCTACAGGGACATCTGTACAGGGACATCTCTACTGGGACTTCTCTACTGGGACTTCTCTACTGGGACTTCTCTACTGGGACTTCTCTACAGGAACATCTCTACAGAGACTTGACAAGCTGTGTCAGAAATCGGTGCAACTTAAAGAAGCTGAAGGCATTCATTAGAGTGTCCACAAACATTTGGACATTTGGACATTCTTTGAACGTTGCCACTCTTATTTCTCAGGATTTTGAGCTCCTTGTCGCCAGAGTCGCAAGAAAAGGGGATCAAATGTCCCAAATCAACCAAATACAGTCACTTTCTGTAACTTCACACACCGCGTCTGGAGAACAGAGCGACTCTTATTATTCATGAGTCCGAGTCGAGTCGCGAGTCATGAGGGACAAGCTGCAAATGAAGTCTGAAATCTATTTGTGTGCGACTTAAGTGCAACTCTGACTCAAGTCGCTTACTGGAGTGTCCATCTCTGGGTGGCTGGTCTGAATGTCTGAATCCCATCTTCTTGATCATCAAGGATGGTCAGAGATGGTATCACAATGCACTGTGAGAAGAAGGTAGGCTGGTGAAGGCAGAGTGATTCTCTGGGAAAGGTTTGATTCCGATAGGGAACCTCGGGTCCTGGCATTCATGTGGATCCCATCCGTTTGTACCTGTAGGATCAGCTGGGCAAATACGTCCAATCTATGGAGGTACCACCTAGCATCTTGGAGGTCTTATGGAGTCCATGCCTTGCTCACAGCTGGTTGGGAAGCTTGAGGAGTCACATAAAGCTTCTCTTTGTTCCTCACACTCAAATACCACATGAACACGTGCACACACAATGTTCTTAATTTAACTGCTGCTTTAAAATTAAAGCTACAGCATGTGGCCTTCTGGAAAGACCACGGAAAGGAGAGTCGTCCAGTCCTCCTAAGTAGACATTCAATTAGCAGCCCAGCCTCGTAGGGTGAAATGCAAGCTGCGCCGAAGAACGGAGGATAGAAGGGTCTGCCAAGAGCTGAAATACGATAATCAAAGGTTACAATAATAGAGGCCAAAAAATGTCTTGGGTGCACCAAATATTCCCGTAGCACTGTTGGAACAAAATAGGTGTGTGTGTGTGTGTGTGTGTGTGTGTGTGTGTGCATGCGTGCATGCTCAAGGACTCTCATTACTGTAGTGCAGCATAATCATCCAGACCAGGAACTGAACCACCGTATTCACTCTCATTTACCTAAATATACATACCATTTCAGACATCTCAGGGACCCCTGTCATCTGTCACCTGCCAGACCACCCTATAAGCACCGCACACACATTTCATAGGGCTCCGCAAAGTAATGAGGGCCCCCTCTGGAAAAAATTAACAAAGGAGGACCCACCCAACGAACATAATGAAGTGACGGGGCGCCGTATGAGAGTTTGGGGCCTCGGGGAAGAATGGACCGACACTGCATCTGCATCTGCATCAGGAAATGAAACAAACCAGCAGGAGAGAATGACTTTACAGAGAGTCGCTGGTATGTGGGCGACCGCCCGCTCACTGTCCACACCCAGTATTGGTCCCCACCTCCCTCGGTCACAAATACAGACTGACACAGTCTAACCCACCACAAACATTTGAACCTGTAGTGAACAATAATGCAGTTGTGTTCGGTATAATAAACAAGATGTTTATGTATAAACATTACTGGGATTTGAACTTTCAATATCCTGAACGCAAATATAAAAGATGGAGATGAGAATAACATTTTATGATGCGTACAGTATTACGACACCAGTGAAATCACACCGGTCAACAATAACAACCAGAAACGTCCAGCCGACAGCGTCCTGTGGGCAGCGTCCTGTGAGCACTGATGAAGGACTAGAGGACGACCAACACAAACTGTGCAGAAACAGATGAGATTCTGTCTCTGACTTTACATCTACAAGGTGGAGACACTCGGTAGGAGCGTCTGATAGAGTGGACAGTGAGAGTGTTTAAACACTCCAGCAGCACTGCTGTGTGATCCACTCGTACCAGCAACACACACTAACACACCACCACCATGTCAGTGTGACTGCAGAGCTGAGAATGACCCACCACCCACATCATATCTGCTCTGTGGTGGTCCTGTGGGGTCCTGATCATTGAAGATCAGGGTGAAAGGAGGAGAATAAAGCCTGCAGAGAAACAGATGAACTACGGTCTGGAATTATAGAACCACAAAGAGCTCCTGTGTGATCAGAGGAGCTGATAGGATGGACACTAAATAAAGAAATAAGGAAGTGGTCATAATGTTTTGGTCGAACAGTGTATATTTTATTACTGTATCTAAATGTGGTCAAACACTAACTGGACCAAGCGTCAGAATATTCGGTCAGGCTTTACCTAAATCTGCTCAGGTTTACTGGCCAAATGATGCATCAGCCGAGCCCTGGTAGTCAGAGATAGGACGGTAGGGGAACGGTGGCATGCTGGAGCTAATTGAGTCTGTGACAGGGTGACCTGCCTGTCTGTCTGCACCTCCTGCCCTCGCCGTGTTGTCCTTCTGCTGCCACTAGACTTTCAGCAGACACAAACATCTCCTTAATATTCCACCGCTTTCCCCCACCACTGCCCCCCGCTGTCCTCCTGTCCTTCTGCCCGGCCTGGACAGGACAGGAAGGGACGGGACGTTCGGAGCAGAGACATGAATCATTAGGCTTCCATTCTAGGGCCCATTGATTCCATGAGCCTAATTGGCTTTATTAGCCAAGACGAGGAGTCTGCGAGGGGCTTCTGCAGGCATCTCTTCCATCCTCCCTCCCGCCCTCCCTCCTTCCTTCCCTCCCTCCCTCCCTCCATCTATCCATTTGCCCTCTCTCCCCTCCCTCCGGCCCTGTCCTCCTCAGGAGAAACCTCCACCTAATTGTTTTCCCTCCATCTTTTGTGTCGTCGCCCGATGGGTCCCGAGGGATTATTAGCAACCAAAGGGTCCCTCAATAATTCATCCTAAAGCTATTTATACACAGATGGAGAGTCCTCTAAACTCTCCCCGAGTGGGCTTATCTGCCGCTCAGATTGGCGAGGGATGGGAGAGAGAGACAGTGAGTGAGTGAGTGAGGGAGGGAGGGAGGGAGGGGCAGAGAAAGAATAGATAGAAAAAGAAAGCAAGAGAGACAAGAAGAGAAAGGGGTGTGAGAGTAACAAGAAAAGGAAAGAGAGCAAGAGAGAGAGAGAGTATGGGAGAAAGTGAGAGAGTGACAATGGAAGAGCAATAGAGGGAAAGAGAAAGTGAGACAGAGAGAGAGAAAAAGAAAAGAGAGCGGGGAGAGAGAGAGAGAGAGAGAGAGAGAGATGGAGTGAGCGGGGTGTACCTCTTTTCAGTGGAGACACAATGACCTGTTTCTCCGATGCTTTTGAGTTTCAAGGTGAAGCCAACACACACACACACACACACACACACACACACACACACACACACACACTGCACTCTTCCCCCACTGAACGAACAAAAGCGTCATCCGGGGAATACGCTTGCACACACAACACTCATTAATGGCTTCTAATCTGCCAGCTTTTCCCCCCATTTAACGCAATTAAGACGTTTGCTAAAGCAAACATGGACCAGCAATCAACTCCAAGGACACACGAAACACACGTAATAGGATTTGTAAACAGTCAACACTTTATCAAACACACACTTTGCATGCCTTTCTGGTGTGTGTGTGTGTGTGTGTGTGTGTACTAATGTTGGAGAGATCAACAGACACCAGAGAGGACATCAACGTGTCTCTACGGGAGACACGCAGCATTAGGGCTGCTATAAAACACACACATGCACACACACACACACACACACACACACACACACACACACACACACACACACACACACACTGTGAGGGGCCTTTCAGCTGCTGTATGCTGATACTCATGTTTCTCTGGCGTAAAAGGAGGGCAAAGCTAAACTGCTCAGGCTGAGGAGTCTCTCCACTGTCCTCATAATTGTTAATATTTATCCCTTTGGCAGACCAGCTGCAGTGCTTTGACTGCCTCTCTATCGCTCTGTCTCTCTCTCTCTCTCTCTCTCTCCGTAAGTAGGACAACAAAACTCCGGTTTAACGTCTCAGTTTCAAACACATCATCAAATCATCGGACTGTCGGTCTCCATCAGAAAACACTTTGGACGACCGTTTATGCCTTTTCATCAGCTGACCAAGACCAGAAGGACCTTGGCCCTCCAGAGCCGGCCGCATTAGCTCGACAGCGCTGCCGCCTTTGTTACCCACAGCAGGGGACATCATTACCGGACCATTACGCCCAGGTTAGGGACACTGCAGAGAGCGGGGTAATAGTGGTAATAGTTGCCATT
>CM067516.1:29812411-29908131 GCA_034509495.1 Acestrorhynchus altus
TCTCTCCCCCTCTATCTCTCTCTCTCTCTCCCTCTGTCTCTCTCTGTGCCTATCATTCTCTCTCTTTCTCTCTCTCTCTCTGTCTGTCTCTCTGTCTCTCTCTCTCTTTGTCTGTCTCTTTCTCTCTCTCTCTCTGTGCCTATCTTGTTCTCAAATTTGTTGCCAAAGCATATATTATTATTATTATTATTATTATTATTATTATTATTATTATTATCATTATTCAATTGATCAGTCAACATAAACACATACAGTTCACACTCATACTGGTGTCCCCCAAAACCAGTGTTGTTGCCGAGCTTGTTGTTGTCCTAACCCGCTCTCCCTCAGACTGTGGCACTGCTGGACATTCCTGCCAGTCAGAGCGGCGCTCCGTCCCTCTCTCACTTTCTCTGGATCTCAGGGTTCAGTGAGTCTCTGAATTTCTTTCTAATTTGTTTCTATTTTTCACAGTTAAGGAGAAAGTGCACCTCCGTCTCCACCTCCCCTTCTCACCGTGGACACAGCGCCTCCTCTGTCTGCCCCGCTCTATGGCCAGGCTGAGGACACTCGGTCTGCACTCGGTCAGGATGTGCCTCTGCTGAGGGTCAATGACAGAATAGAGATTCCGGGCAGGTTGTTCTTGACTCAGCGGGAACAGATCAGTCTGTTTTCCTAATTTACTGGATTCTCTCTTTCTCTTTTTCCTTTCAGTCTCTCTCTCTGTCTCTTTCCCTTCTATCTCTCTTCCACTCTCTTTAGCTCTCTGTTCCCCAGTCTCTTTATCTCTCTTTCAATCTTTTCTCTTTTGTCCCCCCTTTCTCTGTGTGTCCCTTTCTGTCTCCTTTCTTTCAATCTCTCTCTGTTTTTCCCTGTTAATCTCTCTTTCAATCTCTGTTTCTCTCTTTTTTTGTCTTGTTCTTTCCCGATCTCTTTCTCTCTGCAGCTTCCACCCCTATCTTTCATCTCTCTCTATCGCTCTATCGCTCTTCCATCTTATTGTCTCCATTCCTTGCTTTCCCACTCTCTTTCTCTCTCTCGCTCTCTCTCTCTCTCTCTCTCTCTCTCTCTCTCTCTCTCTCAAATTAAGGTCTCCCGCTCGAAACCCAAACATATAAAAATTCATGAGTAAATGTTACGCTGCACATTTTGTCCTGCAGATGTTTTTGGCCGCAGCTCCACCGGCAGCTCCTGGCTTTCAAGGCCTCGTTCTCAGTGTGACTTTAAGACGTGAAATATAAATTGTCTCTCTCTGGTGGAAACAGTTTGAACGCAGCGACATTAACCCCATCTTACCTAAAGCATCAGCAGTACAATCACACCATTAGTCTGAACCCTTTAAACCAGAACGTACGTCTGGAGAATTCAGATCATTGGGCTTATTCGTGTAAATATGCAGAACAGGACTCTGACGTCGACAGAGACGAGTCGACTGAACCGCAGAAACATTTTGTCCTCAGTTAGAAACAGACATGTTATTTTAAGGAGATCTTAATTTGTATGAGTTTGAAAATGTTTTCACCAAAAATGTACTTTTTATGCTTGTAAAGTTGGAAGTTGGGTGTTTTAGAGCTTAAAATGCAATAATTTGATGATGATTTATTAAAACAATCCTAAATGTGCTTTTTGGTGATTTATGTGTGTACCAGTATTGTCCCTTCTCAGGACTTTTATGAAGGAGCTTTTGAAATTTGAACACCAGAGCAAAAAAGGGAGCAAACAGCCCCTCCCTCCTCAATTTCTTCACATATCTGGGTCAGTATGTCATCAGCCCCGCCCCCTCTCTCTGATCAGTCAGAGTCTGTATGCAGGTTGATCATCAGCCCCGCCCCCTCTCTCTGATCAGTCAGAGTCTGTATGCAGGTTGATCATCAGCCCCGCCCCCTCTCTCTGATCAGTCAGAGTCTGTATGCAGGTTGATCATCAGCCCTGTATCTACATTCTTTGGCAGCGAACGCTTCATCGTTTGAAAGCAGCGGCGCTCAACACAAAGAACAGTGCAAGCTCCTCCCTAAAAGTTCCTCCAGTCCAGCGCGATCGAATTTCTGAGCGGTCTTGACCCTGTCTCTCCTCCAAAACTTCGCCATGACTTATTCATGGCTCTCCTTTCCCCCCCAATCTGACCGGGCCCTTGCTTCCAAAAGGGCTCGAAAACCTTCCCACCTCCCTTTTACAAGTCAACTCGATGCATTTTTAATTTATGGTGTGAGATAAAACACTAAAGCGCAGGTTGCAGAGGAGAGAGATGGGCTAAATTGAGTCTGAACGAGTCTCTATCAGTGTTATGAGCTTTATGAGGAGAATATGGAGGAGATTAAAAGTGTGCCTGACCTTACCTACAGGCCTCGGCGCTCTCTTTAGTCTGGCTTCCCCAGGCAGCCCGCCGAAAACACCAGAGATAACACACATTTCATCTGCTCAGAGCAGGCCTGCCTTTTCCAGCCCTATTTTCTTTAAAAGGAACCGGTTCTAGCACCTGGCTCACCACCAGTGCTACGGAGGTGAGCTTCAGATAAATGAGGATTTAGAGCGCTCGGCCGAAACGTGGCTGAGTTATGCTTCCCGACGCTTCTGGTTGAGATCTGGCTTGCTGAACTCCAATAACTCTCAATCCAATAAATATTCCGACATTAAAATCCTATTTGCATTCCGCACTAAGTGAGGAAAATCACTAATGAGGATTTATTTGATGACAATGCTTCCATTAAAATTCTCAGTCCCCTATGAATAACAAATGCACTGTTTCAATAGACATCAAACTAATTATAATCTCATAATGGTTTACTGTTTCAGATTCACGCAAGTCCGTGTGTATGCAAATGAGCTTCAGACAGCCGACTCCGCGTTCGGCTTTTTGGGCATGTAAATATAAACCTCACCATAAGAATAGGACAGGTGTACACACACACACACACACACACACACACACACACACACACACACACACACACACACATTGTTTTAAACAACTGTATTTACGAATGAAACCTATATTTTGCTTGAACTAATATCAAAATATGGTCGAAAAATCAAACCTATGGTTGGTGATCTCAATTAATCGGCTGCCTGATTGTGAAAATATCTGACAGGTCACTGAAAGACTAAAATTCATTCATCAGTGCATTAAAAAAAGCCTCCTCTGAACCATTAAATAATAAAAAATCAGTATATTATTAGTTTACTTAGTTATTACTGCTATTAGTAGTAATAATTAGTTTATTATTGTTCATTCTTTTTTAAAGTAAAAAACAGTGATGAATTGAATTACTGTTAAGACAGTTTATAAGTAACTGAAATACTAATATTTTGTTTGCATATTTTTAAATATATATAAAAAAAACATATGAATGGCTTGTTATTGGTTGCTAATATATAATAACACATTTTGTAAATAAAAATAAAAAAATAAACTACTTGATATTGTTTTCGAGATTTGATGAAAGAGCCTCGATTAATCGATTTGTCAAAGCATTTGCAAAAACTAAAACACAAAATCTGTTTGAACTAAATATATATGGTTTGTTATGGTTCAGTTAAAATGACCTTGATTAATAAAGATTAATTGACCAATTCGTTTGTTAATTGTATGTCATTGTTTAATTCAGTGCATTAAAAAAATGCCTCAAGAGATGAATCAATGAATCAATTCTTGTTAAAATAGAAATTTATAACTCTATATAAATTTATAATTACTAATATTTTTGTGTAATTATATTTTGGAATTTTGGGAAAAATATATAATGAGCTTGATTAACGGATTAGTCGATTAGTCGATTAGTCGATTAATTCTATGGTTTGTTATTTTTTAATTCAGAAATGTAACAAAAAATTGAAATTAATCAGCAACAATATCTTTGCATATTTCCGATTTTTGCGATAAACTGTTATCTGTGCTTCATTTTTTAGTTTGTTTCTTTTATAAAATCTCAATTACACAATTAATCGATTACATGATTAATTGTCAAACTCAGCTACCAAAATCTTCATGCAATTAGATGAACGTTTGGAACATCACACACGTTTCTACTCTAAAGCTCTGATCATGCAGTTAAAGGTCTAAACAGAACCTGAAAAATATCCTGAACAGACAAACGGTCCTGCTTTTCCATATTATTAGGAACGTTTGGTGGGAAAGGGAGCACACACATGCATACACACTCTTATAGTGGTCCAGCCCCTTGTTCCTCAGTCAGCCGATATCATCTCCTTCTCTATTTACTCGGCCTGTCCCACTCTGCTGATGAAGTGCACCCTGTCCAACACAACCTCACACACACACTCTCACACACACACTCTCTCACACACACACACACACCTCTCCAACTGCCTGCCTGCCTGTACGGATCTGATTAGCCTCTACCCGAGCTATATATCACACAATGCATAATGAAAACTCAACCATGCAGCCGAGCACAATGCTACATTACCATATGCAGGCAACCCTGCGACACCTCGCCTCAGCCTTTACTTATTCATCCAGAGCACACAACACACACACACACACACACACACACACACACACACACACACACACACACACACACACAATGAGATGCATCACACCCAAAACAACTTTCATACACTGACAGAGTCCTGACAAATGAGAAACCCCTTCCAACTGTATTCATACCTCAATATGCAAATTCTGACACTGCGCATAATTATTTCACACTGAAATAAACAGATCATTCTATCGTTCTATCAAAAGATCAGATTCCAAACTTTTAATCCAACCTACTCATGAATAATATATCTAGTTTATCTAATAGTTTTATTAGTACTTTCTATATTATTTATCATCGTTGCCTCCATTACAGGCCGTTACTTATTTATTTATTTATTTATTTATTTATTTATTTATTTATTTATTATTAATTTATCTTGTGAATTATAAGTTGTGAATTACGACTTGTGAACATAAACAAATAGCTTCCGGGATTTTATTTGATGTCAAATATTGTTTACATTCATAGAAAGTAAAATTCTGTTTTGTTTACTGGTTTGAATGAAATAAACATTGTTAAATACCGTTGCCTTCGAGTGCGTAATGTAAAGCAAACGTTTGATGTCTATAAATAAAAATATATATTAGGACGACTGTTTATTTCACAGCTTATATCTGGTCACTAATTTCTGATTTATTTTAGTAATAACTGTGTTGGTGCACAATGTTTGCGTTACTATCAGCTGATGTTGAGCACAGGGCTACGGTGTGTTAAAGGCAGAATATGAGCCTCTCTCTGAAACACACGGCATTGATCCGTGCGAGAGGTGACAGGTCCAAATGCCACTCAGTGCGGGTGTAAATCTAACGTGTGCACTTGCTTGGTTAAACAGCCGCTCCTTATGCCACATCGTCGTTACAGCCTCCTGTTCCTTGTTGAATAATACAGATGAAGTGCATGAAGATACAATCTCAACACAAATATGAACAGATATAAAGGCACGTGGTTAAACTACAATAATCAGTATCCATCATATCACACATTATTAAAAGGCATTTATCTCAATAAGAAAGAGTCTGTTCAATTCCATCTGCAGCACACCTGCATTAACATCATCAAACCCTGACGAGGAGATGATAAAAATACTACACTCCCATGAGGAGAGTTCTGGAGATACGTTAATAAACACAGTGATGAAAGAAACACTTATTGGAGGAGTATTATGAGGTCAGGATGTTGGAAGATCACCACCCAAAACCCCCCCCTCCCCAAAAATACCGGCTGGAGCTCCATCATTCCAGAGAACACAGTTGATCTGCTCCACAGCTCAATGCTGGGCTCTTTATACCCCACATTTACCTGCTAAGAGAGTCCTATTCTATTGGCAACACTTCTCTACAGGGACTAGACGAGCTGTGTGTGCATTTGAACATCTGTGTTAGCAACTGGTGCAACTTAACGTAGCTGAATGTGTTCATTAGAAGTTGTGTCCATAAATATTTGGACATATAGTGTACATATAAATAAAATAATAATACTGGCATTGGGACAGCATGCATGACTCCATGTCCTGACACTGTATAATAACACATCTGTGTGTGTGTGTATATATCCACGCTGTAGGCCAGGGGTCCATTTGCTGACCACCACTGAACAATAAGAAATTCCACAAAGCCGATTATCTTCACCGCAGCTTTGGTCACTCTGCTCTAAAAGCCTCCCCTGTTGCCTCCCATCCTCTCCATTAAAGAGTAATTAAAACAGTCCACCTTAAATCTTCAAAATGAAAATGATCGGAGCCTTTTTCCCTGAAGTGTTGTAGGACAAAGATCATCACGAGGCAGTCGACCAAGGACTACTCCGTTCCTCTCTCGCTCCTGGTCTGAAGGACCATAACAATTGAACAGAACATCATAGGAAATGTGGAGGAAATGAAACGCATGTATGGAAGTGGATTTATAGTGCAGAGAGCGAAGCTACACTCAGCTAAGAGGGCTGCACTTCAACACCACTGGATATTTTGTTTAACCAATATTATGGGATGTTTTTCATGATAAACATACTTTCATTTCATAGGAGACACACATACCAGATAAGGTTATTTTCAGGAGATCCTGGACGACTCTAATTAGTCTCCGTTTGAGATGTAAACATTAAGAGAATTTAAGTGTTTTTGTGAATTTGATCATGTTTAAATCAAAAACTGATGTGCATCTATAATTTCTTTGTGTTTATTTGCTTATAAGGACTAAAAACTCGATCATCCAGTGTGTTTTTGAGCTGAAAATTGGAGGATTTTGATGATTTTTTTTTGTAAAAAATTAGATTTTAATACTACTACTACTACTAATAATAATAATAATAATAATAATAATAATAATAATAACAATAATAATAATAATAAATTCTTAACAGTAGTCTGAATAAAATAAAAGTAAAAATTTACGGTATATAAATATTTGTATGAATTGGACCACGATTTGATTAAAAACTACTTTTTTGCTTACAAGGACCTACGTTCTTGAAAATACTTGACTTTAGTATTTTTGTTATTTGTGTACATATCAGTATGTTTCCTTCTCAGGACTTTTATTCTGAAATTTGAACACTGTGTGAGCAAAGAAACAGAGCGAACAGCCCCTCCCTTCACATTTCCCTCTATAACCCGATATCGGATCAGTGATGTCATCAGCCTAAACAGCAGCAGTATTACAGCGTGGAGTGGCGAATCGTTCTGACCAATCAGAGCTCTGCAAGTTGGACATGGCACATTTTGGTCCCTACTCAGTTTGCATGGAACCATGAGTGTCCAGGTACTAAAATAATGCCGGTTCCAGGTACCAAAATGCCGAATGGTAAAGCGAGAAAGCTGATTCGAATCGAGCAGAGTAGTGCGAGTAGTGCCGGAATCACACGGCAACAAGCGCCAAAAATGCTTCGTGCACAGTGGTCAAAGTGACGTCAGCGTAACGAAAGCCTAAAAGTTCCTAAACAAGTGTGTTACATTAGAGCAGGCTGTCAAATCAACTCGGAACACCAAACACCCATGACAGCTTTAGGCCAAGATCGAAGCCTCGTGCCTAAACCACTGAATTTCATATCGGCGGGCGCATTCTAGCCAATTACATCAAAACCTGTACGCTGTCCAAATAGGTATCTGAAACAAGGCCAAGCGTGGCTGATGGACAGCGCTCTCTCTCTGTATTGTACACACACTGACAGCTCATCTCCTCATCAGCCCCCCCCCGACCCGCCCACGCCTCAGATGCTTCAATATTTAACACACACCACAACAGCACTTAGATGATGCAACTGCCCTGAAAACAGAACCTATTTATTTCTCTGAAGGGCCCTCGTCACTACACAACCGAGCGTTCCCACGTTCCGATCGAAATGGTGATCCAGTAGTGATGCACGGTCAGGCTGACGGAGGCAGAAGGGCCTCCAGGCTTCTCGTATCTTCAGAGCAGAGCTTTTAAAGGCAGGTTAGTCAGGCTTTGCTTGCTGTCCCTTCTTCCTGTTCTATTTTAAATATACGAGAACACGACGCAGCTGCAAAGTGAAACATAAATCTTTCAGGGAAGGAGGTTTTCCCTGCAGGAGCCGTATGGATTTCTGCGCTTGCATTTGCATACTTTTGGATTTTCGCAGCAAGTCTGACATAAGGCATAAAAAACTCGTACACCCCCCTATGACATCACTTCCTCATTGTTCTCCCACTTTGCTCCTGTTTGTCTGTTGTAATTGACTTCTAGTGCTATGTCCACATGGTCCAACAGGACGAGCTCAGAGCTTGTTCAACGGAGAGCAATAGCAATTTCCTGAAAGGGCTTTAGTGGATAGCGGGAGGTGCCGGATTAGGTGTTGCACCTCGGCGTGCAATCCTTGTAGCGCAAAAATGGGAATTGCTTTTCTGAAAGTGCTTCCAGGTCGGCACTCGGAGGGAAGAAGGGGAGGTTTCATTCTGACCCAGTTCAGCCGCTGCTCCTGGGTTGTGGAATTTAATAAGGGCCTTCTGTCCCGAAAGCCTGAGCGAATTCTTCCCGACTAGTGTTGCACGATGTTACGTGGGCACATCACTGCAGTGTAAAAAACAACATTCCATAACTCTCTGTCATTTCTATTTTTATATATCATTTGAAGACTCCTGTGAAGGGACTGTTTTGGAGATGTGTGGTTTTCTATTTTATTGGGGAACATGTGACCTTAAATTTTAAAAATAGTCAGACATACAGACTCTGACTGATCAGAGAGAGGGGGCGGGGCTGATGCTCAACCTGCATACAGACTCTGACTGATCAGAGAGAGGGGGCGGGGCTGATGCTCAACCTGCATACAGACTCTGTCTGATCAGAGAGAGGGGGCGGGGCTGATGCTTATTAATATGGGTGATTGATTTGCAAGGAGTTTTTAGTCCTTATGAATAAAAACAAACAAATAAATAAATAGATAAATAAATAAATAAATAAAGATTTGTCCAATTCATACAAATATTTAAATTCTATTCTATTCTATCAAACTACAAATATCAGTATAACAGTTTAGCAGGTGATTGATGTGACATTGCTAGATGGTTGCTATGGTACCTGTGAATTAGAGAACAATTTTTTTGTCTTATAAGAACATTTTTTCTTTCCTAAACCAGTGGTTCAATCCAGTCCTTATGCATCTCCAGACAATCCATATTTTCCCTCATGAGTCATGAGTTGGACAAAAACCAGAGAACTGTTGTCAGAACCCCTCCCAAAGAGGTCCTGAAGGATGCATGCATACAGAGACAGAGCAAAGACGTGGACTGTGTTGGGGTCCCAGAGGACAGGTTGAAGAGCCACTGCTTTAAAGGACCACTTTTAAAAATGAGATGTGTCTGAATGAGTCTGAAGAGCCTTTTAAAGCTTAATGAACCTCCACATAATGTAAAGCTGGATTCTTCGATTCTGGTCCAGTGCAGCAGCGGGTGACTTTCCAGCTCTGAACCTGCCATTAACATAAACGTGTCTGAGCTGGGAAACCTTCCTTTATAAGAGCTCAAACCTTCAACGTCAGGTAGAACATTAGTGTGGTAATTGTTGAGCTGTACTGTATTTCCTCCGCTTACTGTTAATCCTTCAGAAAATGCTAAATGCGACTGTTTAAACGACTTATTTATTTGATTTATTAACATTTAAAGGGTTTTGCATCAATAAAGATGGAATAAATAGGGTTATTAAAAGCAGAATATGCTTCTTTGTTTAATGCGGTTAAAACTGGTTGCTTACACACTGTTAAGTGTTTCCGGAGGTAATTAAGCTGCAAACTTTTGAATATTTTTCAGTATTCGGTTCATTCGGGTGCTCAGATGAGGATATGAGTTTTAAAAGTTAATTATGTTGTTACAGTACGAAGAGCAAAGTCCGTTCAGGATAATAAACACAGCATTTACAGACAACGACGCCTTTTTCATCGGTTTGAAAGTCAAACTTTCAGGTGCAAATGGGCAACACCCTCCCCTTCCTTTGTCTCCTTTCCTTCTGCTGTCCCCCCCGTCTCCGCCATCACCTAGTCATCGCTCAGGGTGAGTAACTGTCTCTCCTCCTGATGGTCGACCCCTGTGGCAATCCCCTCCAATAATAATGGACAATAGCTGGGCTGCCACCTTCCCCACTGTCCGGCTGAAAAATGAGCTCGCTCCACCGCCCGCATATTTACATATGTGTTAGCAGCGTCCCTCTTATTTATCTTTGCTGCTCTGCGGCGCTTCATATCGAGAGGCAGGTAGGAGGGAGCACCGTGGCCAGGCGCGACCTCCGCCGTGACACATGTTGCCTCCCGCGTAAACAAAATGCCCCGCATTGATCATGAGGCATCAGCAGAGTAAGAGAGGTGGATGGGAAAGGGGGGAGGCTGCTGAAGTGTCCCAAGTGGGGATAAAAAAAAAAAGAGAAAGAAAGGATGATAGAGAGAGAGAGAGATGAGGAGAAGGGAGGATTCTGGATGGGCCGGAGGGGAAGGGCAGATCCAAACCCAGAAAAAAAAAATGGGAAAAAAGAAAAAAAGAGAAACGCTGTGTGTGCGGATGATGCAAGAGGAGTGAAATCGTGTGGCCAGAAACGCGAGCTGAATTAACACCAAGCCACAGGAGAGAAAAACACCCAAGCCTCCCTTCTGCTTCACTCTCTCTCTCTCACCAGCAAGGACGACCAACTGTCTCTGCGAAAATCCTGCCCCTAACGAACGTTATTACAGCAGAACAGCACAGAAATTCGGGGGCTAATCCAACGGAATTTTTTTGCCCTGTGATATTCTTCCTTAATAATGCATCGCTCCGGTCTAAAGCATTCTCTCTGTTGCATTTTTCAACGATTTGCTTGTTTGGACCCTGTGTATCTGTAGGGCTTATGTATTCATCAAAAAGACCTAGCATATGGCATGTGGGTCTCATGCTCCTCATGTCCTTGCTTCACTGTTTCGAGACACAGTTAGCAAAATCTCAAACTGAAGAAGCTCGCACTGAAGAAGCTGACTCCAGGGAAGCCAGGCAGATGGAACTTGGGCTGAAGAAGTTCCAGAAATGAAGTTTAGGTTGATGGAGCTTGAGCTTATGAAGTACAGGTTGGCTTCTCACCAACAACGTTGATCTTAATGAAGCTTAGTCTGGTGAAGTTGGGTCTGAAAGTGCAAGTGATCAAGTGCAAGCTGATGAAGCTCATGCTGATAATGATCAGGATCATGGAGATGCTATTCACAAAGGTCAAATAAATGGAGCACAGTTTAATGAAGATTAAGATGAAGCTCGGGGAGATGAGGTTTCACCTGATGAAGCTTGACATGCTGGAGCTCACTTTAATCTCGAACAGATGAAGCTCGGATGAATCTCAGATGAATATCAGAGAGATGAATCTTGAACAGGTGAAACTCAGACAGATGAGGCTCAGAGAGATGAAGTTTCACCTGAGGAAGCTTAGTTTTATGAATCTCAGAATGAACAAGCTCAGAGAAATGAATCAGACAGAAGAATCTCAGAGAGATGAATCTTGAGCAGGTGAATCTCAGATAAATAAAGCTCACATACATGAATCTCAGAGAGATGAAGCTCAGATGAAGCTCAGACAGATGAAGCTCAGATGAAGCTCAGACAAATGAAGCTGAGATGGAGCTCAGACAGATGAAGCTCAGATGGAGCTCAGATGAAGCTGATACAGCTGAATCTTTGAAAGCTGAAGCTCAGACGAAAGAATCTCAGACAGATGAAGCTCAGATGATCAGGTCAGGAAGGTTCAGTTCCATAACCTGTTATGCTGAAGGGCTTCCATCTTAAAGATTACTAACTGATTAAAAATCCAAATCAGTGCAGACTAAGAAACGATCCACTGGTTTAGGGCATTAAATAACCTCTGAGGTGATGGTTCTTGAAGGAAGCATTGTTGAAACATGCAGGTGTACGTTTTGACCTTTAGCGAAACCTCCAGTGAATGTAAAAAACAGATCAAATTTGTCCTGGAAGTGTTCTCTCAGGCCAAGAAGCATTAAGAGACCTTCCAGAGGCTGCAGAGAGCCGCTGTTCCTGAGCTGGGCTGAGCTGCACTGAAAGGGACCGGAGCTGGGAGACGTGAGACGGGAGCCCTCCTCAGTGTGTTCCCTGCAGCTGCTGGTGACCAGTACAAATGGACTCTATTAGCACTGCTGAGTCACGCAGAGCTGCTGGAGTGAAATTGCGGGAGAATGGAGGCATCATCCCCTTAAACCTGCATCCAGACCTCTCTTTCTATCACTCCGTACTGACTTTTGTCTCTTTCTCTCTCTCAACAAACTCAGGTCCACTTTAACACCTGTCCATCTTTACCCCGAGACCAGAAAGGGACTGGCATCCTTTCTGTCTCGTCCCTGTCTTTTTCTCTTGCTTCCTCCTCTTTTCCATCTCAGCAGCCAACGTTCTCTTCTCAACCTCTCCGGACCGGTCCCTCTCTCTCTCTCTCTCTCTCTCTCTCTCTCTCTCTCTCTAAACCCAGGCACTCGGTTGTTTATCTTTCCTCCCTCTCTAAATCTAAGCCATCTCCAGCATTAACCACTCCACTTCTTTACGCCTTCACATGCTCTCCGTTCCTCCTCCACTTCAGGTACTAAATTGAGGCCAGGCTCAAAAACCTCTCTGTCCTGCTTTTATGTTCATGCTTCAATATAGAGGCCCAATAACTGAGTATAACCGACGTACAGAGCAGACATCCGTCCCAGCCAATAAGACGAGCGCACCTTTTCTATCCGTCGCTGACATTTAAGATATGGACACTACGGATGCTCTGCACTGTAAAAATCAAACAACGTGCCTTCAGTCTCAGTCTACCCATCAAACCCGGGCCTGAAAATAGAGCCCGTGCACGCATGAGCAGAACAGCTCTCAGAAGCGGCGCGTGTGAATTCAGCGGGTGCAGTGTGAAATGGAAAGCTTCTCCTCCTACATGTTTCATTACAGCATCAAACATAGTCCCTCTCCACCCACACTCTCCATCGCAGCTTCCAGTGCTCCACTTTTTGCATCAATGGCAGCTTCATGTTTTGCTGCACAACAGAGAGGCATGTTCGCTCGCGCTCGTCCGCCGTTCGGCACCGTAGACGTTCCACTAAAACCAGCACAACAACGCAAACTGGCGTCAACAAATCGCGGCTATCGCGCTGTGTTTTTCCATTCACTTCTAATCTCTTTCAGTCTGGCCTGCCAAAAATGCTGTCTGGGTCCGGCCTGTCAACACCGGAATCCAAACAGTCATCTTCGGCGAGGAGCAGACGTTTCAGAGATGCTAATATTTGCCGTTTAGGCAGCACAAAGCATGTATTTATCTTGAGGTGGTGCCATTTCCATTATCCTACTGCTGTTTACAGGTCTACGCAGGGAGCCAAAACCACCTCCCCTCCCCTCCACACACCCCTGCCTCCTCAGCCCCCACCCCCACCTTCTCACAGATTTGCTCTCAGCTCACTTAGAGTGTGATGCTGAATCTAGAGAGACATTTTTTTTCTTTATCCGTGCATGTGTGTATATATATCTGTATGTGAGTGTGTGTGTGTGTGTGTGTGTGTGTGTGTGTGTGTGCGTGTGCGTGCGTGTGTGTGTGTGGGTGACAGAGTGAATAAACGGATGAAAGAATCCCTTCCAGCATATGAATGGGTGGAGGGGGTGGAGTGTGATATAGAGGGGGAGAGAAAGAGAGAGTGAAAAAGAGAGAGAGAGAGAGGGGAGGAGGACGAGAGACAGAAGAAAGATGCACAAGAGCGGAGGAGCAATACGGCATGAAGAAAAAGAGGACCATGGAGGCGGAGGCATGGCAGAAAGATGGAGCGACATTGGGAGAAAAGAGTGGAGAGAAAAGCCAGAGGTGCTGAGATGGAGGACAAAGAGGAGATGAGCTTCGGGAACAAAGGCGAGGTTCAAGTCAGAGCAGACGGCAGGAGCGTAGGAGGAACTGTTCACTCTTTAAACTGCAGATTTACTGTTATTGCAGACCGTCTTTCTCAGGAGTCTCCAAAAGTCCTGATTAAATATCTTTATACATTTATTACTCCGGTGCTAAGGGGACAAATAGAAATGTGGACATCCGGACAGATCATTAGAGTTTGGGTTTAGAAATGTAAGAGGTGAGAGAGAGAGAGAGAGAGAGAGAGAGAGAGAGAGAGAGAGAGAGAGAGAGATGTCGTGAGAGAGAGAGAGAGAGAGAGAGAGAGAGAGAGACAGAGAGAGAGAGACAGAGAGAGGGGAGAGAGACAGAGAGGGCAGAGAGGGCACAGAGAGGAGAGAGACAGAGAGAGAGACAGAGAGAGAGAGAGACAGAGAGAGAGAGAGACAGAGAGAGAGAGACACAGAGGGGAGAGAGACAGAGAGAGAGAGGGCAGAGAGAGAGAGAGAGAGAGAGACAGAGAGAGAGGGCAGAGAGAAGAGAGAGAGAGAGACAGAGAGAGAGAGAGACAGAGAGAGAGAGAGAGAGAGAGAGAGAGACAGAGAGAGAGAGAGAGAGAGGGGTCACACAGTGCAGACCAGCTGCACTAGAAACTATTGCTGAGTAGAAACGTAGAAAGATGCCAAAAATGGTTGGAATGTTGCCATTGTATAATCACTCGTCCCATGAAGTCCCTTCTAAAAGTTTAAAGAACCTACATTTGAATGATCTAGTACCTTATATTATCATTAAGGTTTTCAAACGTAATCCTAGCACTACTCGCATAAACACAAACATCTCATTTACAATAAAGGCTTTTGATTAAACCATCTGCTGAAAGGTAGAACTTTGACTTCAGACAAGCCTTTTTGATTCAATTTGCCGTTATTTTTGAGATTGAGACATAAAGAATCAACACCAAGTCTACGGTTCCCCAGTCTGGCACCATTTTATCCTTTATTCTGTAGCAGAGAGCCAAGCCAGGGCTTTAGAACAGCTAAAATATGGGAGCGGCCGGGGTGGAAGGCCTCGCTAATGAAGGCAGCCCTTGCCGGAGGAGGGTGAAGGCCATATATCCAAGGAAGGAGACAGTTCCTAGAATCAGCCCGCGTGGCCGCACATAGTTCAGGGGCAACATGATTAACCGCCGGACGGGGAGTCGCTACTACAGCTGCACTATTAATAAAAGATAAGCTCCCCTCCCCCTCCTCCCATGTCCCTCCACCCCTTCTTTGCCATCAGGCTTTTTGCTGCTTTATATTTCGAACGCTGTCACACTGCCGTTACCCGGCACGTGCCGACACAACGCCGGTAACCCCTCTCTGTTTAGTCCTGAGGGAGGAATTCCACCGTCTGTCCCAGGACGAGCGGCCACTGAATCCGTGGCGTTCTCGAGGTCGTCACAGGTGGATGGATTGCTATATTATCCGCGAATGTGACCCCCGAGTCAAACGACGTTCTCCGGGTGAAGCAGATCAATTAGACAAGGCTGTGAAATAACGAGCCCTAGGGACAGCATTCCTGGGAGACCCCCTGCACACTGGAGGCAGGAGGTTTCGCGCATTGATCTTCCTGATCACACTGCAGGTACCAGGTCGCACTGCAGTGTGTCAAAGCACTAAAGCAGATATGTGTGATCAACCAGTGGTGCACCAGAGAACCCACGCGTCAGAACCGTATCACCTACAGAGCACCTTTTATATAAATATATGGAAACAGTAATATTATAATGACTATGAATCCTTTCCTTATACCTTCATATAGGAGGTACTGGTTCATTTAAACACTCACTAAGGTCTCCTCATGGCTGTCCAACACTTGCTTTGGTAAATCAGTGCTCGATGGTGTTAAATAAAGTGAGCTGATGATGGAATTGAACACACGTCCAGGCTGGGACATCCAGGAGAAATGTGGCTTTGTTCTTCAAACTTGCCCCCCCCCCCTCTCGTTTTATCTCTCTCTCTCTCTCTCTATATATATATATATATAACCATGACTGTGTAAATCTCTCCTTACAACTCATTCAAAACACAAAAATGAACTGAACTCACATATAAAAATATAAAATGCTACTTTAATCAGAATATTAACACACCATATTGAAATCTTCCCCGTTTGTCTCCAGTTTCAGCCTCTCTGCGTATAATAATTCACTCTCCCTGAAAGCCTGAATGAACCTGAACCTG
Organism: Acestrorhynchus altus; assembly: GCA_034509495.1. Classification (NCBI taxonomy): domain Eukaryota; kingdom Metazoa; phylum Chordata; class Actinopteri; order Characiformes; family Acestrorhynchidae; genus Acestrorhynchus; species Acestrorhynchus altus. The sequence goes on from CM067516.1 coordinate 29,828,429, forward strand.
TAACTAACATCCAGCTGAATGTTCTCCATCAAATTTCCCGTCAATGCATTTTAATGAGGCTCCCGTGTGAGCCGTGACGATGCTGATCTAAAGCAGGTTCCTGTTCTTCCTAAAAATTCAACCAAAGCTGAAATGTCAGATACTGAACCTCTACAGTCCTGCTAAATGTGGTAGCGACCTTTTCCTCTTTTTCTCCTGATGTGCTACACACACACACACACACACACACACACACACAAATGCACCCCCTCCACCACCACACATAACAGCACCCCCTACACACACACATAGCCACCCTCCCTTGAAGCAGCCTTCATGGAAAATTCTTTTTTTCTTCCCTTAACATCAGGCAGCAGAGGTCCAGAGCCGAGCGCTGACCTGCACGGTTCCTGAGGAGCCAGGAGTAAACCAGGTCCAACAGTCATGAGTTAAAGGTTGCCCAACAGATCGGACTGTTGGTGAGATCGAGAGCGTCCACCAAAACCATAACCACCTAATAAAGCTCACAAATTCACCCAACAAGAACCCTGAACTTTGCATTTCAGCCAGAAGCTCCTTCAGCTCCCTTACTGTGCCGAATCTCTGGACCTAATCCCACACCTCCCACAGTGTTCGGTGTCGAGCAGACGAGTAGGGAGAAGAGATAGAGACATCTAGACGTCTGAGACAGCCTGAATGACAGGAGCCGTGGAGGAGAGGAGAAAGGGGGAAGAAGAAGAGGGAGAGGAGGAGGAAGGAAGATCTTCACCGCCTGTAGAAGCGCTGTCACGCCTGCTTATGGTGCCTGCTTATCACTCACTCTGAAAACGGGGGAAAATGCCTGCTTATCCTAGTTTCACCTCCACTCACAAATGAATGCTCCTCTTAATGTTCTCCACCAGAGAAGAAGCTGTCCTTCAAAACCCCCCAGTGAAGGCACCTTAACGAAGCTCTAGCAATGCTTTAAATGAAATCCCATCTAGTTGGAGGAAAAGAGAGAGAGAAATGGAGAATAAAAGAGACTGGAGGAGAGAGAGAAGGGGAGGCTGGGGAACATCTCAGGTACCTTTGTGCATGCCCGTGAAGCGGTCCTTCAGCACGGTCAGCTCGTAGATCTTGCCGAACTCCTCGAAGAGCGGCCGCAGGTCCTTCTCGTCCAGGTTGCGCGGGATTTGTCCCACGAAGAGCTTGATGGCGTCGTGGTCCTTCATTGGGATGGTGGCGCAGCTCGCGGGACCGTGCGCGTGGCTTAGTCCGTTCACCAGCCCGCTCGCGCCGTCCGCCTGCCCGTTCGCCAAAGTTGCCATCTCTTCTCTTTCTGCGGCGCAGGAGCAGGAGCAGGAAGAGCAGGAGGAGCAGGAGGAGGAGGAGGAAGAGGAGGAGGAAGAGGAGGAGGAGGAGGGAAGGGGAGGGGAGGCGGGCGGCCGGGCTTTTAGCTCAGAGCTCTCGCGCGGCGCTGGCGGCTCGAGGGGTCCTCTGGAGGAGCCGGGACGATCACACACACACGCGTACACACCCGCACGCGCGCGCGGACACACACACACGCATACACACGAGGAGGAGGAGGAGGTGGAGGTGGGGGGAGCGGAGTGGAGTGGAGGGATAATGAGACGTGCACGCGAGTTTTAAGGCAAATATTTACACACGCACGCACGCACGCACACACACACACACGCACACGCACGCACTCACGCGCGCGCGCACGCACAGCACAGACGTACCATGGAGTAAGTTAAGCGTGGCAGGCGCGTGGCGGTGCCGGCGGTCCCTCTGCGCGCGCGGGCCTCCCGTTCAATAATTCACTCCAGCACTTCGGTGAAGAAGGGAGGAGAGAGGGAGAGAGGGAGAGAGAAATAGAGAGAGAGACAGAGAGAGAGAGAGGGAGAGAGAGAGGGAGAGAGAAATAGAGAGAGAGACAGAGAGAGAGAGAGAGGGAGAGAGAGAGAGAGAGAGAGAGAGGGAGAGAGAGAGAGCCCCTCGCTTTGCGCTTTTCCTTCTCTTTTTTCAGTGCACGCCTCCTTTCCCCCTCGCGCTCCTGCTCCGAGCCCGCTACTCCTTTATTTATTTATTTTTTTGCGTCGGGGAGTCGGTGACGGCTGCTCCTCGCGGTTTAAACGCGCAGGACGGGCTCAGCGCGCCGCGCCGCGGGGGAGTCAGCCGAGCAGCGCCGCTTCCAGAAGCTCGCGCCCCGCGTGGCTCTGCGCCTCCTCTCCCCTCCTCATCTCCATTATACCCCCGCGTGGTACGGTCCGCGAGGGGGGGAGGGGCTATAAATAAAGTGAAATATCACCATTTTTTGTGTACTTCTTTGTGTGGTATCCCGAGAATGACGCACGAGCCACGCAGGCCAACGAGCGGCACGCGCCTTCTCTTTCAGCAGGACGCAATCAGATGCCTTTGTGAGGAGGCAGAGTGATGGTGGGGGTGAAGCACCACACACCCTTGTTGTTGTGCACCACGGTCGTGGAGCCGGACACGCGCCCATAAGAATATAGCCGTCAGTAAGGCAAGCGCAGAGTGGACAGCGCCGGTGCTGAACGTCCGCAAAGCAAGGGGTGGACAGCGCCGGTGCTGAACGTCCGCAAATTAGTATTGTTGATAAATACAAAAGAACATCAGTGCAGAACATAGTCATGTGAAATAGTGCAACTGAATCTATACTGAATCTATACTGAGTCTATACTGAGTCTATACTGACTCTATACTGAATCTATACTGAATCTAAACTAAATCTATACTGAATCTATACTGAGTCTATACTGAGTCTATACTGAGTCTATACTGACTCTATACTGAGTCTATACTGACTCTATACTGAATCTATACTGAATCTAAACTAAATCTATACTGAATCTATACTGAATCTATACTGAGTCTATACTAAATCTATACTGAGTCTATACTGAATCTATACTGAGTCTATACTGAGTCTATACTAAATCTATACTAAATCTATACTGAATCTATACTGAGTCTATACTGAGTCTATACTGAATCTATACGGAGTCTATACTGAGTCTATACTGAGGTTATACTGAATCTATGCTGAGTATATACTGAGTCTATACTGAGTCTATACTGAATCTATACTGAGTCTATACTGAATCTATACCGAATCTATACTGAATCTATACTGAGTCTATACTGAATCTGTACTGAATCTATACTGTCTCACTGAGTCTATTCTAATCTACACTGATTCTATACTGAGTCTCTCTGAGTCTATAGTGAGTTTTCACTGAGTTAACACTGAATTTATACTCTACACTGAGTCTGTACTAATCCACATGGAGTCTATACTCTCACTGAGTCTATACTATCACCGAGTCTATACTGAGTCTATACTGAGTCTCACTGAGTCTTTACAGAGTCTACAGTGAGTGTACATTGAGTCTATACTGAGTTTGAGTTTGTCAAAACAGAATCTATACAGTTACAGTCCCACAAGGTACACAATCAGACACAGAAACCCTCATAACAGTGCTGAACCAACCCACATAAACCAGCATGAGTTGCCAATTATGAATATTTTTAATAAATTGGATTCAGTACTGAATATTAGTCAGTAGTGTCTGGATACTGAAAATACTGGGAACAGGAGAGTGTTTGGACAGCATCAGTGCTGGAAAAGAGCTGGTGGACAGCACCAGTGCTGAATATCTGTGCTCAGACAGCACCAGTGCTGAATGTGTGTGCTCAGACAGCACCAGTGCTGAATATCTGTGCTCAGACAGCACCAGTGCTGAATATCTGTGCTCAGACAGCACCAGTGCTGAATGTCTGTGCTCAGACAGCACCAGTGCTGAATTCACCAGGACCAGGAGATCTTGGTCCACTTGTGCAGGGTGTGAGGTTCGGGCTGCTTCTGAGTAAAGGCTGTGAGCTCCTCCGCGTGGTGTGTGCGGGCAGAGTTGAGCACGAGCAGCTCACGCACACAGATATTGGGTGGGGGGGGGGATAAAATGGAAAACGAGGACGGTGTACATGCATGTACGCCTGTGTGTGGGAACGGTTCATGTACCCATTCACGTTCTTTCTGGCCACTTCTCAAAAGTGGTCACTGGTTAGCCATTAGGGAAGGCGCTGTTGCCCATACTCTGACCACACTCGCACAAGAGGAGCTTCAGGAGAGCCTATAAGAGACTTTATGGATTTTATGAGAGAAGAAAAATATTTGGCACCAAGACAGGGTGCATGTTCAGCTCAGTCACCCGCACACACATGCAAGCCGTCTTTTTCCTTAGCCGAGTGCGTGAGCGCGGCGGGTTTCTCCCCCTGCTCCCTCTCTTTTGTTCTCCTTCTCATTGTGACAGTGACACACCGCTGTTGAGCTCTGAGCACCTGCTCATAATGATGTGAAATTGCAGACTGTGCGCGTGTCCCTGCTGAGCAGTGGGCCCGGACCAAAGGAGGAGAGCATTTGTGTGCACAACACTGAGAGGAACACACACACAGGTAGAAGCCAATCAGATGAACATTCCAAGCAGAGTAATAAGATGCAAGACTCTTCTGAACTAATGCATGCGTGCAAACAGTAAACAGCTCACTGTAGATGCTTTTGCAATCTTTTCTCTGTATTAGGAAAATGGTTCTTTATATAGAACCCAAACCACTTCTTTAATGGCTCCATTTTATCAACCGTAACTAAATTCCACCCGGATTTTAATGGTCACTGCAGGGACACTGACATGGTGGTGTCTACTCATACCAGAGCAACACACACTAACACACCACCATCATGTCAGTGTGACTGCAGTGCTGAGAATGACTTCTAAAGACTTGTTATAGCAACTAAGAGTCGTTCGTTTCCTAAAAAATTGAGAATTATTTTTATTTATTTATTTTTTTTCATAGATCTTTGATGATGTTTAGGCCAGGGACTGTGAGGACCACGGCAAGAGCTTTAGGACTGTACCTCTCGAGGAAGTCCAATATGGATGTCGATGAGTGTCATCTTCATTTTTACAAACATTGTGATGCATGCTTCCAGAATGATCTGCCATTAAATCAACTCCATTCGTCCTCCTAACAGAGTAATGCTCCCTGTGCCACTGGCTGCAACACAAGCAAGCTTGATAGATCCGCCCCCCCCGGTTAAACAGTTGGAGAGGTGTTCTTCTCATGAAATTCTATAGCATTTTCCCCTATTGCATCAGGCTTGTTAAACTCCAGCCAGCAGCAGCTTTGAAACAGATTGCTGTCTGTTTGTGGGCCCTCGTCATTTTCTATTTCACTCACTTTAAACAAAGATCAGCTGGACAGATATTACAGCACAATGGGGCTGAATGTTCGGTGGAGTTTGCGCTGGCATCCACACTGCAATGCTAACAGTTTGGCCTCAAACCAGTGCAGCATTTAAAGGCAGATAAGCTCAGACTTTGTGGCTCTTCTTCACCTATGGCTCGCGCTGACTGTAACGGTTGGTTAATGTCCTGACAGTTGTGTTGTCCCAGCCCAGCAGTGTCTGTTCGCGTCCTTTGGCAAAGCAGCCTGGCCTGTTCTCCAAATGCACCCCTGGGGCCACATTGGGCTCCTCTTGCCTTCAGCCATATTTTTTAATACAAGGGCGAGGCACAAATCATTGTAATTATGTTCGGCGGGTAGTATTGCGACAATTATGTAAGTGATGTTGTCATTATTGTTCCCTGATGGTCCCGCTCCTCACCTACCCTCATTTCTTTCCGTATATTTTGGAGTGCACCTCAAGCCAGCCTAAATGAAAAGCTACTGATGAGCAGGCCCATCGACGTGATAATAATAATATGCAATTAACGGGTAATTACGGAACAATATGTCTACACCAAAACCCCACAGGTCGCTAGCGTTCTTTCATTCTGGTTGTTAGATGGCTCTGATGAATAGCCGGAAAGGTGGCATTATTCTCAAATTCATGCCCCGCGTTTCTCTCCAGAGGAATGAAAGCCATTTACTCTACACCTCTGAATGAAAATCTAAATCAAATCCCTCATCGTTGCTTAATATTGATTATCACACTTATTTTCTAATGCAGTTTCCAATCACAACATATTTGCTACTCTATCTCCAAGACACTCTGGCTCCCGAGCACGCATCCGTCAATACAGGCTGCTGTCCAAGGTTCTGAAACACTGAAACCAATGGTGGACCAGTACAAACCCAATATTAACACTCTGTGGCGGCATTAGTCTCTGTGGGTGTGAATTTCACTGAAAGAGGTATGTAGGCAACACTAACGGCAGGAACAGACTATTAGTTGTGTTTATTGACTTTATCTAAAATGGAACAATGGCTCGGAAAATAAGAAAAGTGGCCAGCCGACCTGCAGCTACCTCTAACTCTGAACCACAGAACAACATTGAAGCAGAATAACTTAATGTCCTTGGAGCCTTACTCGAAATCAAATCCGGTTCCAGGCAATGTAATTGTTGGGGAAGGCAAATGAACGAGAGGTAAATGAAATTCTTGCAGGGCAACTTCCACAAATAGATTGATAATGTGCACGAACCGCCGTATAAAGAACGCTCAGGTTTCAATATTGCCTACTCTGCATATTAATGTCACTCCTAACCTGTCCTTCATCCGGGACAAAGTTCTAAATCTCACAGAGCCTTGAGCCTCGGAGGCAGTATATCATCACACCGTAATTTAGGAGGATGAGTGGAGAAAAGGGCATGGGAGGACTGACTGGCAGGACGAGCAGAGATGTGTGGAGGAAACTTGGAGTGGTGAGCAAATACAAAAACAGGGGAGGAGAGAAGATAAAAACAAAACACCTTCCTGAAGCTGTGAGGCTAAGAAAGAGAGAAAAATGCGTTTTGGATGTACTTGCACGGCGGTCTACTGAATTTAAATCAGTCATTTGTGTCACACATTGAAATCAAGTTCATTCAGAGCTGAAAATGGAAAACTGCCTGGATGTGACATTTATTATAACCATTAATTCTGCAAAACAATGTAGCTGGTTAACAGTTGGCAATAGCTGTCAAGCAGAAAATAGTGGAGGAGTATGGTCTGGTTCTTCAGATGTGAATTTGTAAACGGGTTTAAAGGTTAAAATCCGACTATATGAGTTTACTCTCTACAGTTCTACACCCACCAACCGGACGTAGTTCAGAAGTGTTGAGTGGAGTGTTTAAACGCTGTGTCCACTCACTGTCCACTCTATTAGACATTCCTATCTAGTTGCTCCACCTTGTAGATGTAAAGTCAGAGACAGAAGCTCATCTGTGTCACCAACACAACATATCAACAACGTGTTTTTAAAGTACTGAAATGAGTTAATGGTCATATCTACACTGCAGTGCCAGACGTTGTGGACGGCAGTATGGAAATTGAAGTGGCATTACCTCAGGGGAGGTCTTGGGAACACCCAGACCTGTATAAGACCTTGGGAGTGAGGTTGAACGCTGGCCAGCGTTCTCATAGATGGTGTAAATGATCAGAGTTCGAGTGAGTGTTGTGCAGGCATTTAACATTCCTCAATCCACACTTTCATGTGTACTGGGAATGCATCGCAGAAGGCAAGCTGGTGGTGGTTGTATACTGGTGTGGGACATATTTTCACTGCATGGGTTGGGTCCACTGTTCCAGTTAAACCTGTCATTGACCGTTTGCAGCTTCATGAACTTCATATACCCCCACAATGATGGATGGATGTTCCAGCAGGAAAATGCACTGTGCTATCAGGCCCAAGCTGTCCAGAACTGGTTGTATGATATATTCCCAGTACACATGTAAAACGGAATGTCCCATCCACCTGGCACTTACAATGTTCAGATTCACTCACAAGATAACGTCTCACAACTTATACAGGTGTGATCGTTCCCAAGCTGTCTCCTGAGGAAACCCTGCTTCATAACCCAGTTATATACTGCTATGCCTTAATGCTTATAACCCGAGATCTCTACTTTGTGGGCAGGAGAGGGGGGAGAGGGGGCGGGGCTGATGATCAACTTGCATACAGACTCTGACTGATCAGAGAGAGGGGGCGGGGCTGATGATCACTGCATACAGACTCTCTGACTGATCAGAGAGAGGGGGCAGGGCTGATATTCAATCCTGCATACAGAGACTTCCTGACTGATCAGGAGAGAGGGGCGGGGCTGATGATCAACCTGCATACAGACTCTGACTGTTCCAGAGAGAGGGGCGGGCTGATGATCAACCTGCATGGGCAGAGAGACTCTGGGACTGATCAGGAGAGAGGGGCGGGGCTGGATGATCAACCTGCATACAGACTCTGACTGATCAGAGAGAGGGCGGGCTGATGATCAACCTGCATACAGACTCTGACTGGGTCAGAGAGGGGCGGGCTACGATCAACCTTGCATACAGACTCTGACTGATCAGAGAGAGAGGGGGCGGGCTGATGATCAACCTGCATACAGACTCTGACTGTTCAGGAGAGAGGGGGCGGGCTGATGATCAACCTGCATACAGACTCTCTGACTGATCAGAGAGAGGGGGCGGGGCTGATGATCAACCTGCATACAGAGTCTGACTGATCAGAGAGAGGGGGTGGGGCTGATGACATCACTCACATATTGGGTTATAGAGGAAAATGAGAAGGGAGGGCCTGTTTGTTATGTTGATCAGTGTTGTGTCAGAATAAAAGTCCTGAGAAAGGACATTCAACTCAAGTATTTTGAAGAAGTTATTATTATAAATATCCTTCTCAGTCTCATCATTACAAATAAATCCTCCACATTATTGCATTTTCAGCTTCAATTTCCAAGAGGATTTTTGCAAAAGCGTTTTTTAGTCCTTATAATCATGAACACCAAAAATGTAGATTTAAGGAATTTCTTTCCAAAACATTCACACAAATATTTAAATTCTGTTCATTTTTACAGACGTTTACAAATTAGAGTAGTCTAGGATCTCCTGAAAATAACAGTATCTGGTGTGTGTGACCGTCTCCTCTAAATAAAAAGTAAAGTGTTGATTTTGGATTTCTCTGTCTTTACTAAACATTGTATAGAAGGCTTTTTTAAGTGATGTCATCTAAAGCCTTTAGATTACATGGAGTTTCTTCGGGTTCACACGTCTGAACATAGTTCATTAGGGAGCAAGGAAGATGGAATTCAGCTGAAGTCCACACTCGGCCGCACCTATCACGTATTTTATCTAAAGTAGTTTCAGCCAATTGGATTGTAAATTGAGAAGCGGTTGGGTTTTAAATAGTGGTGTAGAGCTGAGGTCTGTAAATGAGTCCACCCTTAGTGATAAGGCAGAACGGCTCAATTTGAGCACACGTATAAAAAACAAATAAAGACATGAATCGGTACAGTTTTTTCTCTAATTGCTGTTTACTCTTGAGAGGCTGCTTATCGAAAGAGTGGTAATATTGTGCGTCAGAGCCGCTGGTTGTTAGGGCTGTATTGGAAACAGATTAGTGCTTTACCACTTGACACAGCTGGATGTTTCTTCTGAGCTCAAATCCTCAATCACGACTCTCTGCTGACTCTCAGCTCTCGACCGACAGCAGAGCTGGGGAGGCTGGAGCAGCACGACGACTAACAACTCGGCCCAAACACAACAGGACCAGCGTCTGAGCTGGCCTGCTGGCGGTCTGAACCACACCTCTACAGTGTGTGGCGTCTTTATAGGGATTATCATCCCCAGAATTAATGAGGGTTTGATTAGCTCTGCATGCTCATGACTTGGCGAATGGATTTTTACACGATTTTCAGAACCAAGTTCATGAAGTATGAGAGCTTCAAAATTAACATTTAATCACCAGCCATATTTACACTCACTGCCCACTGGCCTCCACATAGAACCATTCGCGTGAGGTTATTCTCTGGCCCTGTATGAAAGGTGGGTTTATGATGGTAGATCAGGATATTTTACACTCAGAAACATAAAAGTTCCTCAAATGGTTCCTCAAGTGACGCTATAGATGTACCACTTTTGGTTCCATAAAAGAACACGATCAGAAAAGAGATGTATGAGTGTAAAGAACCTTTACATCAAGTATAGATTCACTAGACCCTTAAGGTCTTAAGCCCAACCAACTCTTAGAACCTGAGATCCACACTTTATGGGCAGTTAGGTGCTGTATCCTCGGCTTCGTATCTCAGGATCACTGTCCATCTAGTCTGTACGAATAACCTACACAACTCTCTGGATGATCAATTTCCAACATTAAAGTGTTTTTAGTCCTTATATTTTATTAAAAAGTGGTCAAATCCATACAAATATTTAAAATCTGTTAATAATTACATCTCAAATGAAGATCAAATTCAGTATTTTAGGATCTCCTGAAAACAATATCTGCTATGTGTAACAAGAACATCCCACAAAATTGTCCTAGATTTCAAAAAGTGAAAAGCTACATTAGAAATTGAGTTATTAATTCTAAAGCACTGTACTGCTGTTTAGCTCAGATGTTGTGGAGTCTCACAGGGTTTTATTGTAGAGCGTATGAAACAGACAGTACTGAAGTGTGGATCAACATACAGAGTTTAAGGGGTTAAACGTGTCGACTCTCACACACATCGATTACAAACAAGGTTCTTAATGGAACCGAAAGTGGTCACAGATCTGATTTATGACTATTTGTCCTTAAAAACTGAACTTTATTTATTGATTTAGGTTGGACACATTGTACAGCTGATCTAGTCCCTGTAGAGAAGTACTGCCAATAGAATAGGACTCTCTGGAGCAGATAAACAAACATGACTCTATTGTCTCCATGTCTAATAGCAGGTGTGGACTAGAGGGTATAAAGACCCCCAGCATTGAGCTGTGGAGCAGTGGAACTGTGTTCTCTGGAATGATGGAGCTCCATCAGGATTTTGAGGTGAATTCAACAGAACCCTTCTTTCAGTATCTGCTGTGACTCCCTTGTGCAGCAATAACTGCAACTAAATGTTTGTTAAATGTTGATTAGTCCTTTTCTCCATACAAACTAGTGTCCTTTTGGAGAGCAACGGCTTTCTTCTCGCAACCCTGCCATGCACATCATTGTTGTTCGGGGTTCTCCTGAGGGTGGGCTATATCTACATGGACAAAAGAATCGGGACACCTGCTCATTCACAGGTTGTAAATGGAAATGACTTTTAGTGGGATGTTTATGTGGTTTGTGGCACCATAAAACAGATCATCTCCCTAAGTGAGAAGATCAGATCCAAGCACAGGTGGTGAGATGTTTCTACTAAAATGGAGAGTTAATATATATATATATTAGAGTAAGAATGTATGTGTGTGAGAGAGAGAGAGAGAGAGAGAGAGAGAGAGAGAGAGAGAGAGAGCAAGAGAAAGAAAGAGAGAGTGAGAAAAGAGTGACAATTTAGGAGGGTCCTGTCTCTTTAATCAGAGGTCAGGAAACTTGCAACCTTTGACCTTTCATCTGCCTCCAAGCACCTGTGCCACAGCCAGACCTGTCAGCTCCTTGTCATGTCAGCATGGCATCTCTCTTTGAAGCCGGCTGTGGCGTCTGGGTGTCTGGCCCTGCTGAGCCGTTCATTGCTCCCAGGGGAGAGTGTTAGAGAGGGGGCTGAAGCCACCTGCTACTGCCCCGCAGCCACAGAGAGCCTGCCCAAAGAGGTGTCAGACCAGGGCTCAATTTTCCAGGCGATGCCAACCCACTGGTCAAAAATCAAAGACAAATATCACCCGTCTCAGAAAACTGACAGCCCCTCTGGCCATCCCCTTGAGATTTACGTGTCATACCCTGAAATAAACATGACATAATCTTCATCCTGAGAAAGCTATTGCTTATGTGCTGATTTCATTGCTGTGCCTTTAAGATTAGCATATGCAAATGCCCTCTGTTCTGACTGGCTGTCTTCGTCAAGGGAGACTATAATGCATCTTTTTCAAGTCTAGGCTGAACCACAGTCTGTACTCTTCTAATAATCCATCCCTGCAGACTTTATTCTCCTCCATTCACCCTGATCTTCAATGCTCAGGACCCCACAGGACCACCACAGACCAGCTAGAGTGCTGCTGGAGTGTTTAAACCCCTCAGTGTCACCACTGGACCGAGAACAGTCCACCGACCAGAAATGTCCAGTGGGCGTCCTGTGGGCAGCGTCCCTTGAGCACTGATGAAGGATGACCAACACAGCCTCCTGGCTGGTTGAAGCCACCAGCATCCCTGAATTCAGCAGCTGCGTGAAAACCACGTCTCAGCTGAGCCGAGCGTGCCAGGAGTGGAAGCCTCTGCGCGTGGTGATGCCACCGAGCTTCGGGTTAGATTACATCTGTGGTGGCAGTGAGAAATAAGTAATGATTTTGTGGTGACGACGAGCGACACCGTTGGCTCCCTTCATGTGAAAAACTGTGTTCTGCCGAGACGGCAAAGTCGCTCAGGACCAATTTTCCTTCTGCCAAACCAGGTGCAAGCAATTACACGAAATGATTGGACAATCAGTCAGTCTCAAATGTGCTGTAGGCATCATAAACTTCATATCATGTGCTTATATTTCATGTGCTTCTCCTGTACAGATACCACTCTGCAGGGACTCACAGGTGAGTGCAGGAGAAGCCCTGATGTGCTTTATGGGGTATTCCTGTGGAAATAGCTAGTCTGTCAACTGCTCCAAGTAGGTATAAACAACCTGTTGTCCCCTTTAAAGGAGAGCCCAGGGACATTGCTACAGCTTTTAAAACACGGAAGCCTGAGCTATAGCGAAGGTCTTGCGGGAGCCTTTTACATTTGTAGGGTATTTGTGTGCAGGTGGAACATGAGGAGGGATCTGTACGACAAAAGGTTGCTGGATGACAGAATGAACGTCTGTGGTTGGCTAATGGCGTATCGCATTATGTGCATATGAACCAGATACTTTAATGCTCTTCCAAATCTCAGGGTATGTTATCTACATCGTCACCGACGAATCCGGAAACTGGCCGTGCTCTAATTGGCTGTTCCATATCTATTTGATCGAGGCATCGTTCCTTTGAGTTTGTGGATCTGGCCTCCAGAAAATGGAGTTAGGAAGTAGATAAGGTATCTCAGGAGGCCTTCTCCCATTGCTTCAAGGCTCAGTTCTGATGGTAACATTCACTGCGGTCACTTTCAAAGGTGGACAGTGGTCACCTGCAGCATTCTGACTGGTGTGTTCACACAGCCCTGTAGCCAGCAGGGTGTGATGTAGTGTGTGTTGAGCTCTGACCTAGTCATCTGGTCATGTTGATGTGCTCAATACTGAAGTCGCTCAGGTCTTCATGCCTGCCCACTTCTTCTGGAACCAATAATGCTGTTACAGTGGCACCTCTCAAGCTGGAAACCTTCAGCGTTCAGCAGTCAGTTCTGCCAGGAGGTCTCTAGAGGACGGAATGGTATAAAGACTTTCATCAATGGAATTGAAGTCTGTGGTGAAGCTCCATCATTAACCCAGGTCGCTTAATGGTTCAGCCCCACGATATCGGAGCGACCTTCTTAAACCGTACAACCCATCGTGTCCACTTCATTCACAAGGTGCAGGCCTACTGACATTCCTCATATAAAGCCCCCCAACTCTGGAATAACCTTTCTGCTACTGTTGCTGCTTTGTGACAACATTATAAAAATATATTTTTTATTATAAATAAACTTTGATTTTGATTTGACTTTGATTTGGGTGTGAAAGTTTGGGCAGCCTTGTCAATTTTCCAGATTTACTTCAGATTTACTTTAATTCAGTTAAATATTTCATAAAGGGGACACACAGTGTAATGAAGTTTATATGACTTACAGAAAGTGTGCAATAATTGTCTAAACAAAATTAGGCAGGTGCACAAATTTGGACGCACTTTACACGAGGAGATGCTGTACGGGAGAGTGATGCCGAGGAAGCCTTTTCTCCACCCTCTGTTGACTGATGAAACTTAAATAGAGTTATTTGGGCAAAATAAGGGCCGTTATGCATGTAGGAAAAAAGAACAGCACTCCGAGAAAAACCTGCTACCTACAGCCAAATTTGGTGGTGGTTCCATCATGCTGTGAGGCTGTGGGGCCCGTACAGGGACTGGGAATCCTGTTAAAGTTGAGGGACACATGGATTCCAATCAATATCAGCAGATTCTGGAGACCAATGTCCAGGAATCAGCGACAAAGCTGAAGCTGCGCCAGGGCTGGATCTTCCAACAAGACAACGACCCTAAACACTGCAAGATCTACTAAGGCGCTCATGCAGAGGAACAAGTACAACGTTCTGGAATGATCATCTCAGTCCCCAGACCACAGAGAGCTGTCCATGCTCGGAAACCATCAAACCTGAACGAACTGGAGATGTTTTGTAAAGAAGATCTAAAATACCTTCAGCCACAATCCAGACTCTCATTAGAAGCTACAGGAAGCGTTAAGAGGCTGTTATTTCTGCCAAAGGAGGATCTACGAAATATTGACTTAATTATTTACTTTTGGTGCCCAAATTTGTGCACCTTCCTATCGCACACTTTCTGTAAGTCATATAAACTTCATTTCACTCCTCAAATATCACTGTTTGTCCCCTTTATGATATATTTAACTGATTTTTTTATCCAAACAATCAATGATTTATAAAGATAAATCAGGAAAATTAACAAAGCTGCCCAAATTTTGGAACCCCACTCTATTCGCCCAGATAGGGATTGAACCCGGTAGAGAGTACGCTGTGGGTGTGTGATGGTTGCGTGTTGAGGCAAATCCCTGAACAGGTGGACGGGTGTTTGGTCCGAATCGCTTCGTAGCAATCGACTGTTACAACGTTCACTAAAGCAGCGGCGTCCAATCTTATCCATAAAAGAGTCGGCGTGGCTGCCGGTTTTCATCCCAAACAAGCTGAAAATCATCTAATTCTCACTATTTGATCAGTTGGTCTCGGTCTTCAACAGACTGATGAACAGCTGACGAGATGAACTCCTGCTAGGTTGGATTGAAACCCTGCAGCCACATCGACCTGTTACAGATAAGGTTGGAAGACCACGCGGTAAAGCTTTCATTTCTTGAAGTTCATGTGTTGCATCCAAGAACATTGACCAAGCGTGAGAATCAGAGGCACTGTGACATGGGCTCGACTGAGACGGATAGATGACTGGGTCAGAGCATCTCCGACACATCAAGCAGGTCTTGGAGGTGGTCATAATATGCTGACATGTAAAATGTCTGTCTGTGTTAATTAGGCTTTTATCAGGTGCTGCTGTCATTTTAACTTCGACCTAAAAGCTGAAAGTAAAATGAGAAATTCCTGTTTTTTTCCCACATAAACTGAAAAGGTCTATTATTACTCTCTGAATGTCAAGCCTGAATGTCCAAGAGCCAACTGGTCAGACATCTTATCACAGAGCAAAATGCACAGCATTAAACTTCTTCCCCACATAACTGTGGCATGAGCCACGGATAAACAGGGTCAATGAGATGTCCAATCTGACCAAGGCTCTGACACTTGGACCTGGGCCATTTTAAAAGGTATTACAAAGGCCTCTACTAGATTACAAGAGCAAATGTTTGTGTCTGCGGCCAGGCGGCACATTGCGTCTGACATCTGACATGAGCCATGTCCGCTGTATTGGCACGTTCTAATCCTGCCCTGCTTTCGGGAGGTTTCAGAGGAGCTCCGATGCCATTATCTAATGATGTCTCCCAGCCGGCGCATTCGCATGCTGTGTTTTTGCAGCTCGCCCCTGGGTGCTCTTTAAGAGGTTAACATCCACTGACCCTGGCGTGACCCAGTCGCTGGCACCCGGCCCGACCCATTAAGCTTGGCTTTGCTCCTTAAAAGCATTTCGGAGAAGAGTGCTGTCTCCAGCCATCAGTCAACCCACCTGAGAAAGGGGGGCGGGGGTGGGGACAAAGAGACAGACAGAGAGTTAGAGAGTGAGGGAAGGAATATAAGACAGTGGACAGTCTCACTTCAGTCCCTCAAACTGCAGAACAATTATTATTTTACATTATTTTACAACATACAGCTACGACTAAAGACGAGAGAATGACCAAGTCAGATCTCGCTCCCATAGAGTTGATATCTACTGATAGTCAACTTTCCCCAGATAGGACAACAGACAACTGCTGGTCTGCTGGTGGTTTGAGGTCCACTGCTCAGCAATTTCTGGATGGTCCACCAGCAGTGAAGCAGAGTCCTAAACAAAATGCTACATTTTATTGTTTGTTAAAGGAAATTTAATTTATAAAATAAATTAAAATATCTAATTTAATACGTTCCATCCAGCGCAGCGTCCACAACATTCCCACAACCAAGTCATTCTCATGCCTTAGTAAGTTGTGGCCACAACATATTGTTATTTACATGCCTGTATTTACACGCCTGGGGGCTCTGTAGGGTTATGAGAACGTGGAAACCATCCTCGTGACGTAAGGTGTTCCAGTGATCCAGCGTGAGGCCCAAAAGTCCTAACACTCCT
Source organism: Acestrorhynchus altus (assembly GCA_034509495.1). Classification (NCBI taxonomy): domain Eukaryota; kingdom Metazoa; phylum Chordata; class Actinopteri; order Characiformes; family Acestrorhynchidae; genus Acestrorhynchus; species Acestrorhynchus altus. The sequence goes on from CM067516.1 coordinate 29,844,716, forward strand.
CAAATGTTTCTCATTTGCATTAATTCCCAATTTAACACATTTTCATCAAAGATGACACGATTAGCTAAACAATTTCAGTCCAATCAAGATCCTTTTAAAGATTTACATCAATTTATTGATAACATGCTCTAAACCTGCATGGACAAATTTGAGCAAAAGCCTCTGATGAGCAGATCAGATCTGTCTGAACTTTATTGGAGGAGATAAGAACATCTAACCATTCTGTAAAAAGGGGAAGGTGGTCGACATATTTGCTTGCATTTAAAACTATGACTTAGAAACAGATCAGAAGCTTGAAGGTTTATTTTGATTATACAGTACTTTTCAAAACAAAAACAAAAACAATAAACAAAAACGAGGTTCATCTTTCACAGCATGGCTTCACCACTTGCACTTTAATCAGACCGGTTATTTTAAACCTGTGAAGATCTACCATCCTGCAGGTTTCACCTCCCACCAAACCTCTTTTGGTGCTACAGTTTGAGTCTGAGCGAGGTATGATGGAGCTCCCTTACCAATGAACCCTACACTTTTGTGTGTTTTCCTTTTAAAGAAACATCTCAGAAATCCTGTTGGAAATCGATCATGCATAGAGTTTTTGAGGTGAAAATAACACTTTTTATTGTTTGTAATATTAGACTAAAAACAATATTTACAATAAGTTTTTCAAAATACTTGACAGCATTCAGAATAAAATAAAAACAACCCAAATGTCCTTTATTACTTTATTATTTATGTGTCAGGAGTTTTATTCTGAAATTTGAACACTGTGTGAGCAACGAAAGAGAGCGAACAGCCCCTCTCTTCTCATCTTCCTCTATATATCTGGGTCAGTGATAGTGATGTCATCAGCCCCGCCCCCTCTCTCTGATCAGTCAGAGTCTGTATGCAGGTTGATCATCAGCCCCGCCCCCTCTCTCTGATCAGTCAGAGTCTGTATGCAGGTTGATCATGTTCACGTGGACAGAGCAGTAAACATGCACTGGAAGCTCCTTTGGTATTTAAACTGGGATTTAATTCAGATGGAAGCTGAATTTCAGGAGTTCATTTATGATTAAAAGGGATTTTTATTGTAAAGTTTGTCCAAACGTGCAACAGCAAACCTAAACAAGCAGAATAGAAGCTGCAACAGTGACTTGTTATGACCTAAGATTTCTTTTGTGTGTGTGCTCCAGTCTCTCTCCCGGCCGTTCGTCACACGCCTGATCTTTAACTTCATTAGCATGAGAATAGGGAGTGATGAGATAGCTGGCATCAAATGCCAACCACACACAGTCTCCCTCTCTCTCTCTCTCTCTCACACACACACACACACACACACACACACTAGCCCTGGGACTCAGCTGGATGGGGTTTAAAGATGCAACCACAGGTTTACCATCCTCACACACGGTAGGAGAAAAGGCTCTTTCATCCCTGCTCCTCAAACAGCATCTGCCAGATATTTTTAAACTGGTTAGTGCTCTGTCGTCTTAAATCAGCACAGCCGGTTCAAAGCAACACAAACACACACAAACACACACCGCAGAGGCTCACTTCCGCTACAAGTAACTGCTGACTTCTGGCCTTTTAAAACTTTTCCCCCGTTTTTTCTTTAGGGCTTTATGCAAGACTCAGATAGTAGATGTTTATGCCTCAATACATTATGCCATGCCATTATGATCAGAATCATGTATGGGCTATCCACATCGTACGATAAGGGACACAACAGCAAATAGAATCAGCACGTATGAATGCAAAGGTAAGCTTTTATTCCCGATGTAATCTGCGGCTGTAGAGCCACATTTGTAGGAACGAGATAAACATCGGAATTGTAAAACTTGTACTTTCCTTGCATTATCTTCCTCACCAAGACCAACACACTTCCTCTATTTGGTCCTATCTCTCCATCCCTGCTCATAGCGTTCACGTACACGGCATATTCTAGTGTGACTATAAAGGACCTTTAAATTGGTAAAGAGCCTTTTCATATCTCATATAGGCTTCATATCTCAGGATCAGAGTCACCTACAGACATGATACACATATCATAACACACGCCAAGACCTACCCCTATATAACATGTTGGTGTGTGACAAATTTCCAGTGTAATTCAGCTCAGAAAACAGGTGGAATTCACTCGTTATCAACTAAATTAAATCCCAGTTTAAATACCAAAGGAGCTTCTGGTGCATGTTTACTGCTCTGTCCACGTGAACATGATCAACCTGCATACAGACTCTGGCTGATCAGAGAGAGGGGGCGGGACTGATGATCAACCTGCATACAGACTCCGACTGATCAGAGAGAGGGGGCGGGGCTGATATTCAATCTGCATACAGACTCTGACTGATCAGAGAGAGGGGGCGGGGCTGATGCTCAACCTGCATACAGACTCTGACTGATCAGAGAGAGAGGGGGCGGGGCTGATGCTCAACCTGCATACAGACTCTGACTGATCAGAGAGAGGGGGCGGAGTTAATATAATCAAAGTTTATTTATAAAGTGCTTTTTATAACAAGGAGTCTCACAAAGCGGCTTTACAGAAATCCATGTCCGAGCCACAAATGAGCAGCCAGTGGGCAAAACAGTGGCAGGGAAAACTCCCTCAGGCTAGGAGGAAGAAACCTTGAGAGGAACCAAGGCTCAAGAGAGGAACCTGTCCTCCTCAGGTCGACACCGGAGAGCATAAACAAAGGCATGTGTATGGGAATAGAATGTAAAATAGAAAATGAAAGAGAGGAATTAAATTTTGCTTGCATTAGCTGTGACACAAGTATGAATGAATAATGGAAGTGGAAATGTGAGCTGGATGCAAGCTAGCGTTGGTATTGAAGTCTGTGCAGGTTGCGTCGTCTAATCTAGCAGTTGGTTCTAAGAAGTGGATGAGTAGAGGAGGCGGACTGATATCCGCCAGGCATCCGGGGCAGCTCGGGACACGGGAAAGATTAGTGTCCCCTTAGAGCTGTTAGTAAAAATGCTGCATAAAAAGAAAGGTTTTTAATCGCGATTTGAAGACAGAGTGTGTCTGAGTCCCCAACAGTAGGAGGAAGGCTTTTCCACAGCTGCCGGGCTTTATAAGAGAAGCCTCGTCCCCCAACAGGGTTCTTTTTAATCCTAGGGACGGTCAGTAGGTCTGCGTCCTGAGAATGCAGTCTAAAAACCTAATTTTAATCCTTAACTCCTAACTCTAAACACAACCTCAACCCTAACTCTAAATCCTAACCCTCACACCCTGGCCCTAAATCCCACCCCTAATCCTAACCCCAGCCCAAACCCTCAGTTTGAACTGAATCCAGTTAACCTCCAGATGCACACCATGGTTCTGCAGGAAGAACCAGTCTTATATCGGTTCTGTTTGATTCGTCATTGAAACAAACTGTATGTGCAATCAAACCCGTCAAACTCAAATCTGAATCGACTTCATTAAGTAACCAGTTTATAAATGTCTGGAGATTAATTGTGATAATGAAGGGTAAGATGTCATAAGAGCAGGTCTGGAGTGTATTTCTATATTTCTAGTCTGGTTCATGTTTGTCTGTAATTAAGAAGCAAATGATGTGAACCTTAATTGGCTTCGCAAACATCTTAATTAACGCGATTCAAGGAAAATAACACTTGTTAAGAAATTCTTTGCCATGTGATACGTCTGTGGGTGATTACCTGAGTAACGAAAGTACTGCAACCTTCATTAGAGTCCTCTCTTGCCTTCTCTCTCTCTCTCTCTCTCTCACTCACTCACTCACTCACTCACTCACTCACTCACTCACTCACTCACTCACTCACTCACACACTCACTCACTCACACACTCACTCACTCACACACTCACTCACACACACACACACACACACACACATACAGACGATGAGGATGAACTTCATCCCCTGGAGCAGATGTGTGAGATAGAGACACATCTGTTGAAGTCCAAATCCAGTTGCGCTTCCTCCTCCTCATGACCTCCATATGTCTGTCTGTCTGTCTCTCTATATCTCTCTCTCTCTCTCTCTCTCTCTCTCTCAAACACACACACACACACACACCAACCCCTATATTGACATATCAATTTTGGGACAGATCACAAACCATAGACCCCTAAGGGACGCAACCCTGTGGGGACAAGAGCTCGGTGTGACTTTTTCACCTGTCAGAACATCCCATATAGACTATATACATGGAAAGGCCAAAAGTCATGTGGTATCAGTGCATGAACTGATCAGGAACTGCTGTTTCCTCAGGGGACAGCCTAGGAATGTCCACACCTGTATAAGCTGTGAGGTGTTATCTTGTGAGTGAGACTGGAAAGTGGTCAATGTGCTCATGGCAAGCCGACGTGAATTACTGGACGGGACAATCCATTTCTGATGTCGTAGGGGTATTTAACATTCCTCAACCGACTATGTCATGTTTGTACTGGGAAAGCATCATAGAAGGCATTACCACCCCCAGTGGACAGTGCAGTGGGTGGCTAATGCACTGAAATTCGTAAAATCACTGTGTAAAATAAGTGTCACGAACACTTTCAATTCAGAAGATCAGTAATAGGAACAAATAAAATCTAAATGAGGAGCAAACAGATTGAATGTGTTGCTCCATCTAAAGAGGTACAGAGGAGTCAGAGAGCTGTACTTCTTGCTTACAGGCAGTTTTAGAAATTCTCTTTTATGGGAAGCAGTTGAGGTTTCCACAAAAAGATTTTTCACTACACTCTGAAGTCAGTAAATCTAGTGACAAAATTGCCAAGTTGGCAACACTGGCACCAATCTAGAAAACGTAGTTCCTTTCAGCGATGGACTGGACATCAGGAGAAGTGGGGAAAGTCCCAGTGGACCACTGAGACCACTGAGCCACTGTATCCCCCCTTGACTGACCAAACCGATTAAAAAGCCAACCCCCATTCGACTGAACAAACTGATCAAAAGAATAATTAAACCAATCGAAAGCCCCCCTCTCCTGACTAACTGAATCAATCAAAAGGCCTTAACCTTGACTAATTGGACCAATCAAAAGGCAACCCCATTCACCAATCAATCAATCAATCAATCAATCAATCAATCAATCAATCAATCAATCAATCAATCAATCAATCAATCAATCAATCAATCAATCAACCAACCAATCAATCGGACAACCCCCTCCACTAATCAAACCAATCAAAAGGCCACTCCATTAACTAATCAGTCAATCAATCAATCAATCAATCGATATGCCACCCACGTTGACTAATCGAATCAATCAATCAAAAGTCCACCTACATTGACTAACAATTGATTAAAAGGCCACCTGCTGATTTGACTGAAGGAACAGATCAAAAACTCCTCCGGTCAACCAATTATTTGTGGGCAGGACTTCAAAATATCCCAGGCTGAATGAAGTCCAGCCCTGGTTCTCCTGCTTACTGCTAATCTACACCTTACAATAGTCATGATGGCAATCGTTTCATGATCATCTGCTCCAGATAGTCCTATTCTATTGGCAACGTTTCTCTCCAGGGACTAGACAAGCTGAGTGTATGTTCTTCAAATAATGTAGAAGTTGAATGGTAAACTGAAAATGGGAATATTGATATATTAATAAAGCATATGAGTGTACACACACACACACACACACACACACACACACACAGGTGTACCAAACTGCCTGCAGTGGCGACTCTTGCTCTTAATCTTTCAGATGTCTGTCTGTGGCCATATGGGAACTGTACATGATTCCGCTTCATTAACATATGAAAGCAGGTCAAGTTCCCCGGATCTCAAAGGTCTGGTCCTGAGCGTTTTCTCCCCTGATATCTTCACTTGGGGCTGCTTCTCAATCTTCTGATTGCAGCAGATCTTTCTGTTTCATCCAAACAGACTGTAGTTTAACATAATGATGGTGCTGGGCTAAAGAAGCTGATCTGCACATCATCGTGATGCCAGTGAGAATGAAACAGACTCAGCGGTGCCGCTTCATAAGCGTCCGTTTGGGGCTGGTTTAATTAGAGGAAGTTCTGGGACAGACCCTTAGGCTGCTAACAGCCCCTATATACACACTCTGACACACACACACACACACACACACACACACACACACACACACACACAGAGAGAGCAGTACTGGCACATTGTGACTCCACTCTAATATGTATGTAATTCATTCGGTGCTCAGGGGTCTTTTCCATATTTCGAGACACACTAAAGTGGACGTAATTGTACTGGTCTGCAGAAAAAATGATCATGACCTCAATGAGTTCTCCACATCCTATCTGGAACAAACACCACCGAGAACAAATACACTGAATACACCATCTACTGCTCTGATCCAAGGATTGCAGGTGTAAATCCTGGGTCATGCTGCTCATCATCAGCAGTCGGAGTCAGAAAGCAAAATTGGACGTGGTGCTCTCTCTCTCCACGTCACACCAATGTATATCAGACCTGGGATCCCAGTGTTTTCCACCAAGCAATGGGGACAGCTTCAAATCATGTATCAGAGGATACATGTGCTTGTCTTCATCCTCTGAGTGTTGAGAGCTTTGTAGGTGATGGGATATAATGGGAGAGCGTCCTAATTGGGATTGGACATCAAAATTAGGTTAAATAAAAAAGGAGAATCACAAGGACTGTCTGGTTACCATGGGCACTGGTCAACCAATGGGATATATTAGGCAGCAAGTGGACAGTCACTTATGAGACACTTTGACATGGACCAAGTTATGATGGCAAGAGAACTGGATCAGAACATTTATAACATTTTCCCAGTAGGTAGTGGTCAGGACCTACCAAAAATGGTCCAAGGAAGGACAAATGGTGAAGCAGCAACAGGGTCATGAGTACCTAAGGCTCACAGATTCATGGAAGCTCCACCTCACAGCTCAGAGGACATAAAGGATCTACCTTCTGAGGTCTTGTGGAGCCCATGCCTCAGTGGCTCAGAAGTGTTTCGGTGTTTCGGTTAACTTCACACACCTGTTGCTGCACAGCAGTAATTTTAAAGCATTTCTATTAGTTCCATCAAACTCATTGACACTCTGAGTACACTTTGGTGTAATGATGTAAGCTTGCACGTGAACATTACCAACAGTGAGGTCACACACTTACCTGTCCTTACCTGTGCTCGGTTTACACTCACTCTGTGTCAAAAGAGTCACAGAGGGGAAGACTCTGAGCTTTACTTACCTGGGTGAGTCCATCTCTGCTGAAGGAGAGGGGAGGATGGACTGGTGAAGAGACAGAGGAGAGACAAATTAAATACCTGTAGGTATTTTCTAATTAAAGATGATGTCATGAATCTGTGTGGGGACGGTAATGATGATTGTTGTTTATCAGGTATGATTGTAAGTCAACCACATTTACATGTTGTATTGTGAACATCACCTTTGTAGATAATGGTAGAGTCTAGGGGGAGGAGCTACCAGTATATAGTCTGCTCTGAGGTAGAGAGAGGGAGTAGAGTAGAAGAAGCAGAGGGTAATTGGACCTCAGTGGAAGGAGAGAAGCATAGAGTGAGGTGACCTATTTATGACTTTGCAGTCACTGGTCAGAGTCAGTGGAGCTGGTGGAGCTGGTGGAGCTGGTGGGGTGATACTGCGTCATTATTATTTTCTTCATCATTATTATTCTTCTTTTATTTGTATAAATGTAAATATTTATTTTGCTAATAAATCGATGAATGGAAACGGACAGTTTTCTTCTGGCTGTTTCATTGGTCGGAGCCTCTGACCCCTCGCTCTACACTACCCATGAAGTGGGCTACAACTAGTTAAGTAACCAACCACATCACACCTGGGTAATCAGATATTAGGAAACTCCAAGTTTACAAGAGTCAGACAGTAATCTGTTGTTAATATGACCAAATTAAATCCCAGTTTAAAGACCAAAGGAGCTTCCAGTGCATGTTTACTGCTCTGTCCACGATCAACCTGCATACAGACTCTGGCTGATCAGAGAGAGGGGGCGGGGCTGATGCTCGACCTGCATACAGACTCTGACTGATCAGAGAGAGGGGGCGGGGCTGATGATCAGCCTGCATACAGACTTGTTGAATTGATCCATCTGATATAAATACATTTCTAATGTTTTGGTGAACAAATTTATGTCAAACTATATATATATATATATAATCATTGAGTGAATATGAAGAACATCTGACAGCTTCACATTATGAAAATCAGCAGAAAACAACTACAATATGTAACATCCCACATACAGGCCTTTAGGGACTAAAGGAATAGAATCCCTTCACTGTACACCAGCTACAGTGTAGGTGTTTCTAATAAAGTGGCCAGTAGGTGTGAGTTGTTTTTCATTTCATAATTAAATCAGCTGGCAGTCTGTAAATGATCTTAAATCTTGCTGGCTGCACTTATGGGGAGGAAAGTCAAACGACTAATTGAGGAGGACAGCAGCTTAACAGCAGAGGTTCCTCACTGATAGAGACAATGCGATTGTCTTGTTTACATAAGTAGGCTGCTTTATGACTGTGGAGGAGATGCTTGCTTTGTCTTTACGAAGGTAATTCTCATATCTATAGGCCCGCTGCTCTCCTGGGACGAACTGCTGCAGCTCTGCTGAGTCCTGCTGTACGCAGTGTGGAGAGCTGCTCGGGGTCTTTGAGCCTGTTTTGCAGTTTTAAAACGATCTGTAAGTGAACTTATGAAGAGCAAAGATGATTTGCACAAACGATGCACTTAAGCACATAACGGAGTTTAGGCATTCGTCCTTCGTGTGCATTGGGGATCAGCATGTCCATGGTGCTCCACATATAATGCTGCTACAAAGGGTTCTTTGAATGAAACCGTAGAAGAACCGGTTTTGAGTAAAGTAGGTGTGAGTGCGATAGACCTTTAACGGTAAGTTGATGTAAGGGTTCTTTACTAATTTAAAGGTTCTTTATGTTCACATTCGCATTGGGTTTACAGGAATAGCCCTTTATGGAACCATCAAAGACATTAAAGAATCCTTTTTGGTACCTTGAAGTGGTCCTTAATGTGCAAAGGTGCAAAGAACTCTTCTGGCACCTCAACTATGTATTGAAAGGTTTCCAAGGTACTAATTGTGGTTCTTTGTAGAAAGACTCTTATTTACCAACCATGACTTTTAGTACAATGGTGCAAAATACTGTTTTGCAGCACCTTTACCATCTACGAAAATGGAACCAGAGATGGATCTTTGTGTAAAATCCCTTTCGGCCACTTTACCAGCCTTTGAAAAGCCAGCAAAATGTGGTTCTTTGCGCAAAGAACCTTTCTAGAACCTTTACTTTTAAGAGAGTACCTTACTGCTTCACACTGCAGCGAGATCAGCGTCGTCCCCCGGTGGGAACAAGGCTGAAAGGGAATGTGTCTAATATTTCATGTTTACATAGCTTGAGACAAACAGCTGCCCACAGCCATGCCGGCACACGGACCGCTCCTTCTGGCTCAGAGTCTCCAGCCTTGTTAAGACACAATTCAGAAGCAAAGCGAAATGTCAATACGCATTTCTGCAGACGGGTGAAGCAGGCTGAAGTCACCTGGCAGAGAGAGAGTGTGTGTGTGTGTGTGTGTGTGTGTGTGTGTGTGTGGGGGGGGGGGGGGGGTACAGACAGACCTACAGCTGTCAGAAGACTTCCATAATTCAAATGGCAGGTGGAAGTATGTCATTTCATACGAAAAAAACAACACTGAGTTGGAGTCCGAGCTTCAACATGAGAGCACTGAATGTGCCCAGAAGGAACATCTCGACTGACGGCCTGTGTGTACTTTGCCTGGCCAGGCAATTTAGTATGCAGCTGGAGAGGGGACTGCTGTCAACAAACACGTCTGTATGTGTGTGTGTGTGTGTGTGTGTGTGTGTGTGAGAGAGAGAGAGAAGTGAGTGACCAGCACCCGGGCCCTGTCTGAGGCAGCGGCTGAGGCACAGGCTGGAGAGCAGATAAGATTCCTGGGTGGGTTGAGCTCTGTGCTCTACTCCAAAGGCCTGCGGCAGGAGAAGAGTGAGGCCTTATCAGGGCAGCGCAGGGGCAGGCTGGGCACCCCCACTCCTTTCCTTTCCTCCATACCCCACCTCCTGCTCTCTTTCCCTCCCCCTCTCTTTCTCCACTACCTACTTTGCTCTCATTGGCTTATACAGTGTTTATCAGTCTTCTCGGAGTAAATAGGCTGATCTAGGATCAGGATGTTGTGTAATGTAACAATCAGGCAACAATATCAGGCATATCAATCTGTACACACTGGTGTATCTCAGGAAATATAGAATATTATACCTTCATTTATGATATTTATTATAACATTTCAAGCCTTACTTCCAACCCAGTTTCTCAAATGTGTAGAATGTCTTGTGGAGTTTGCGTAAATTACTATTTAAGCAGTATAAATTCCACGAATTCAGATCCCCTCCACAAAGAGGGTAAACCACCCGGTTGTTCTCAGAGAGCTGTTTCAAAGCATATTAATGGAAAGTTGAATGGAAGGGAAAACGTGGTGGGAAAAGCGACAGAGCAACAGGGACAACAATAGCCTTGAGAAGATTTAAAGAAATGTGGATTCATGAACCTGGGAGAGCTTCATGAGGAGTGGACCGAGGCTGGGGAAAGGGAGATTGACTATAGCATTCCTAATATCAAGCCCCCTTGAAGTCTCAACTCAAGCTCCTAGAGTCTGGAGGAAGAGTGAAGGTCCAAGGTGTCTGAGGTCCAGTGTGAAGGTCATCTGCTGGAGTTGGTCCACTGTCTTTTATCAAGTCAACATTTTTTGAGGATTTTAGAAGACTTCAGGGACAGGTTGATTTTGCCAGGTTGGGATGTCTGGGGAAGGCATTCGACCACAAGAATTGCCAGCTGTTAAGCATGGTGATGGTAGAACCATGGTTGGGTTTGTATTACTGCAAGTGGAACCGGTATGTGGCTTAAAGTGGATGGCATAGTTAAGAAGGGCTACCTCAGAATACTTCAGCATAGCCTCAAACAAGCAGCTAGATCTGAGAGGGCAACCAAGGACTGTAGAGCGGCAATACTCAACCAGACCTGCTAAAGTCACCAAACTGTGCAGGAATCTTACCCTCCATACCTGGAATCCCACCACTGAGATGGTTAGAACAAGAATGCAATTGGGTGTGTAGAGGTAGATGTGGAATGGATAAAGGAAGCTTTAGGAATGGCGTTCCCAAGATCCCGACCTTGGCCAGGAAACCAACAAATTCGGTACGACTCTATCAATTCTGCCAAGACAAGTGGTCAAATATCCAAACCGGAATTCTGCCAGTCGGATGTGTCTCATCCTGCCCCAAAGACACTTTAAAAAACCCCCGAAAGCTCAATATTTCCATGACGTTCATGTCCATAAAAAGCGTATATAAACTAACAACCACATTTGTAAGGTTGCTGCTTAAGAATTCTGCAGAATGGAATGCAGCTTTTGTCTCACTACTCACCCACTCACTCTCCCTCACTCACTCCCTGTGTCTGTCTCTCCCTCTCTCCCTTTCTCTCTGTTTGGCAGCATCCCAGTAACTCTATAAGCGACCCCCTGCTGCGTCCCCCTGCCTGGAGGAGGCATGTCTTCATACACCACTAAACGTTTTGTGTGTGTTTCAGCTCGTGCATTTTCCAAAGCTCCAAGAGGGTGGGCGAAAAAAAAAGAGGCTCCTAAACGAGGCTTACTCCGCAGTCTTCAGCGGATGACAGGAATGTGTTTGGGTGGATGTTTGTGTGTGCTTTGTGCGTGACTGATGTACTAGAGTTCTGTCGCATCTCCCGTCGCCGGTCGCGACGCTCATTACGAAAGCAGATGAACGCGGGGCAAAATCAAACAACTTCTGCCAACTGACAGAGACTAATCCCAGCCAGATTCAACCGCTGCTATACATCACTCCCCCCGCAGAACTCCCCCTGTTGATGATCCACGGCCTGCGCTCCCCTGCAAGCTGATAATAACAAATTAGCCTGTTTGTTAGGGAGAAAAAAACCTAATCAGCATGAAGGGGTGAAGAGACACTTGAAGGTTAATTGGAAGCAGACCCTCGGTAAATGTCAATGGAAATTTAGGGTCCATGCCCGGTGATCGACTCTACACGCTTGCGCACCCTCTGCCGGGATAAGCGTGCTCGGACTGTGACATGGAGGGCTTTAAAATCCCTTCCCCCTCCCCATCCCACCTCTTCTTCCTGAACAAAAGCAAAGGAGGGGAAAACAGGGAGAACACATAGAGGATGTTTTTTTTTCCTTCTTTCTTCTGCATTTTACTGAAAATTCATGCATTATCTTCTACAGATCCTGGAATATTAAGACTGGTGTGATTGCAAATCCCTAACGTAGATCTGGAGATACAAGTTTGATACAAACTACCTTCAGAAGTCAAATGATGTCCACTGATCAAAGTGCAATCTAAGTATCACATGATCTGTCAGAATATACATACCTTTTCTGAAAGGCCCCAGAGGCTGCAAAACCATAAAGCAAGAGACACCACTAATCAATCAACACCATGAAGACCAAAAAATCCATAGATAGTTTTTGAGAAGAAAGGTTCAGGGTTGGATTAAAAAAAATATCCAATCTCTGATGATCCCCCGGAGCACCATCAAATCCATCATTGTCCAATGGAAAGAACTTGTTACCACAACAAACCTGTCAAGAGAAAACTCTCAGACCAGGCAAGGAGGACCTTAATCAGAGAGGCAGCAGAGAGACCAAAGGTAACCCTGAAGGAGCTGCAGAGTTCCCAAGCAGAGACTGGAGTATCTGTCCATACAACCACAATAAGCTGTAGACTCCATAGAGCTGGGCTTTATGGAAGAGTGGTCAGAAAAAAGCCTTTACCTACAGACAGAAATAGGAAGACTTGTTTTGGCATGTGGGACACTCTGCAAATGTATGGAGTTACATGCTCTGGTCATGCTGTGGGGATGTTTCTGAGAAACTGGTTCGAGTTGAGGGGAAGCTGGAAGCTGGTGCAAATGTAATGAGCAGAACCTGTTTAGGTCTGTCAGTGGTTTGAGCCTGGGATGGAGATTCACCTTCTAATAGGACAATAACCAAAAGAACACCGCCAAAGCAACACTCGAATAGTTTAAGAGGAAACATGTAAATGTATTGGAGTCAAAGCCCAGATCTTAATCCAACTGAGAATCTGTGGTCCATCTGTGAAACCACCAGCGGGCCTCCAGTGAACCTGTGGAAATAAATATTACCTTCAAACATGTGCGTAGGTCTACATATGGAATATCTTGGGAGATAAAGAACGGTCCCATCAACATTTGCATGTTAGGATTTGATTGGCTGAAAGGATGGGGGGTGTCTGAATGCTTATGCTGCAACATGGAGATATAATAACCCACTGCCTGACGTGGAGGAGGAGGAGGCCAGAGCTGATGGTCAGCATATAGACGTTAATGGTAGGTTATCAAGGCTGTCAGTTCATCACTCAAGCATGGATGACAATTTGGTGTTTCAGATGAGTTTCGTTATGAATGACACAACTGTGTCCATGCCAACACCTTTCTGCTGATATCATGTGACCAAAAAAGAGCAGAAATAATGGGTAGAAAACTAGCCAGTAGCCATGCAGTTTTGCAGTTTTGTGGAATGTTTTCATAGATGAACTTAATTTCATTCACCACAACATTGGAAAAGGGCTGTATTTATAGGAGACAGTCACACATACCAGATCTTAGACTTCGAGATGTAGTAATTTTAGTAATATTATTATGAATTTGGTCTTGTTTTGATCCACAAATTTACTTGAATTAAAAAATGTATATTTTTGCCTTTAAGAACTAAAAATGCTTTAGATCCAGAGTGTTTTTGAGCTGAAAATAAAATAATGATGTTATTTCTAATTATATTGACTTGGATTTTTATCATATGTTCTTCAAAATACTTAACAGTGGTCCAAAAAAAAAAAACAATCATATTTGTCAGATATTTATGGTATTATGAGTCTTGTATTTAGTAATGATGTGTATCCCGTCTGTAAATTACTCTGATTGTGAGATATGAAGCCTAGAACTCAGCATGTGACTGCCTTTTTGAATACGTTCCTCCAGGAACCGGTTTCCTCACAGTCCCATGCAGATGGTTGGTAAGTTGGCTGTGAGTGAATGGTTGTATTACTCATAGGGCTGGTGTCCTGTCCAGGGGGCATTCCTGTCTTGAGCCCAGTCCAGATAGGCTCTGGACCCACTGTGAGCCTGACAGTGAAGAAGCAGATGAAAAGATGGATGAATAGATGGGTGGACATACCATTGGGTAGTGTGGATGATGAGTCCCTGCCAATGTTGAAACCCAACCTATGTTCTACCGTTGATTCTACCAGCCAACTTTTCTTTTTCCCTTCATGTGGTGCTGTTCATTATAAAAGTCAATGTTGTTTATTGTGTCCAGTTTGTATTGAATGTTCAGTAAGACGGCGTTCAGGTCCGGCTACTGGAGCAAACCGCAGTGAAGGCCAGCTGCGTCCAAATCCGCCTCAATAGCAATGAATGTTTGACCCAAATGTGACCCACATCTGAGCTGTAAGTGCCAAAAGTGGCCCAGACTTGGCCCAAATGTGTCTGCTATCTGGGTTACTTACTAAAACATTCTCCTATAAATACTGTCTGATCTGATCTATATGCTGAGGACGTGATTTACAGATCTGTAAACTTCAGATGGCATCGCAGGGGCACATCAAGCAGAGGTTCTAGAGTGAAGTGGGACCAGCATGAAGGTGGAGATCTTTTAAAGCTTTTAATCAATCCAAGACACAACCCAACACGTCCGTTTATTCACGTTTGTCTGGTGGGTGTCAGAAACCACGTAATCATGTCTTTTTGGGGGTCTATCACTTTAACTCATGGAACCCAAGATCTGCAATTTTCAGACAATTACATACTGATTTGTAGGCTTAAAAACCCAGGATTGGAGTAACCTACAGACATAATACACATATCATAACAAACTACACTTAGCCTTTATAGAAAACAGAAAACAGCTGAAATTCACTAACTTCCAACTGAATTAAATCCCAGTTAAAATACCAGAGCAGCATTTAAACTGGAAAAAGAGAAAGGAGGGGCTGTTTGCCCTCTTTCTATGCTTACACAGTGTTCAAATTTCAGAATAAAAGTCCTGGTAAGGGATGATGCTGATACATAAATAACAAAAAAATAATGTATTTGAAGAACTATTTATTGTAAATATCATTTTCCATCTGATATCTCATCAACAGGCTTGCCTTTTTGAATGAGACAAGGTCCCATTCATACAAATATCTACGTTCTGTTAATATTTACATCTCAGATGTAGTTAAATTAGAGTTTAGATCATTATTATTATTATTATTATTATTATTATGAGTGTAGATAATATAGAACTAGAAGGTTCAACTATTCAGATGGACCAGCATGGAGATCTCCCAATAGACTTGTTGGTTTGGTGGGACTCAGAAACCTAGCCTATTTGGGGATCCACCACTTTAAGAGCAGACATGACGGGGTTTTATAGTCCCTGATGTTCTTTCATTCAGAGCTCTAGTCACTGTTCACATCAGAAGGGGTCAACAGACCATGTGGGAGACTGGGGTTCGATTCCCACACAACTGGTGTGCTGTGCTACACCAGTGAGACTGGCCCATTCCTGTAATGTGAGTAACCTTCTGGATAGGAGCGTCAGCTGAATGTCGTAAATGTGAATGAAGTACTCAAACTATGGGAATAATTGAATTGTTGAAAGCCACTTCATGTTCATCAGTAACACCCACAGGTTCCGCGGCCACTCAGACGGTAGAGGGACACGAGCAGGTGCAGAGCGGTCTAGACTGCAGACTAATGTGTTACGAAGGCAGACTTGCTTGAAGAACATCAGTGTGATCCTGGGAGTAATTAAATGACAAATGCATTGCAGATCAGGTAAACAGATTAAAGCACAGCGCTGACTGCATTAAGGACAAAAACAAGAAGAGTTTTATTGCTTGGTGTCAGAAGCTTTAAAACATGATAAAGCTGTGAAGTGAAACTGCAGAGTTTAATTGGTAGTTAAACAGACGTGTAGATGGATGGACAGGCAGGCAGGCAGAATTGAGATTTATTTTGATAGAACATTTTAGGGGTGCTACTTAGCATGGCACAAGTAAAACATTGAACACAGTCTCAAATATGCTAATATATCACCATAACTCATGTCTATAAACTGGATGTGGGAGCAAACATTGGCAGAAGATTAGAGAAGATTGCTGGTTTAGTCCGTAGGAATGGCATTCGTGGCTTGAGCAAGCCATCAACACTGCGTTCTAGCGTAAAACCCGTGTCCAATCTGAGAAACATAGTGGTGGTAATATCATGGTTTGGACCAGAACATGCATCTGGGCCAGAATGGTTTGCCATCATTGATGGAACCATGAATGGGGCAGCTGTGGTCAGAGGAACAGCCTTGTGACTTGAAGGTTACTGGTTCTGGACATCTGCTTATTCATGATTTCTTCTAAAATAAAGGCTCCGGAGAGTCTTATCCTATCGGCAGTATATCTCTACAGGGACTACACAAGCTGTGTGTGCATTTGCACATCTATGTCAGCAATGGGTGCAGCTTAAAGTAGCTGAACAAATTCAATAAAAGGGATGTCCACAAACATTTGGATACATGATGTTTCTACAGAGTCCGTCGGTAAATTCGGGTCAGTCAGAACCAGAACTGTCTGCCTTAACAGACAAAAACAATACATGACCCAGACTGGCTGGGCTGATGAAAACCGATGTGTTGGCACAGTGGGCATTCCCCAGACCATCAAATAGAGCTGCCCAGGAAACAGCGGTTCTTAAGTCAGTGTGGAAGGACAGAGAAAGCCAATCAAATCACATCGCCAGCCTTGTCTGCAGAGGTCCAAACCAGACCGAGTGACAGGTGCTGTCAATAAATCGAAGGTCCGTCAGGAAGTGTGTTACAGCCCTCTGCAGCATGCAGCCGATGAACTGCCAGGCCTGACACACTCTTCCCTCCCTTCCTCCCTTCCTCACACCCTCCATCCCTCCATCCCTGCATCCCCCTCTCCTTTTCCCTAAAGCAGCCTGCAGAAAGTGGAGGCACAGCCTGTGATGGAATGGAAAACACCTGTCCCCTTCAATCTGCCACAGCAAGCACACGGGCAGAAAAGCAAGAAGACCAACAGGTAATGAAGAGAGAGAAAGACTGAGTGGATGGAGAGAGAGAGAGAGAGAGAGAGAGAGAGTGAGAGAGAGGGAGGGAGGGAGGGAGGGGGTGATGGATATGGAAAGACAGAGAAATGTAAATGTAGGGATAAAAACAGAAACAAAAAAGAGACAAAGACAGAGAGGAGGAGAGAGTGAAAAATAAAAAAATGAGAGAGAGAGAGAGAGAGAGAGAGAGAGAGAGAAGGGGAGGGAGAGAGAGGGAGCCTATCTGTTAATACTCTAATTTGCCTTGTTAATTAACCCCACAAACAATAGCGTTTCCCCAGCAACAGCAGCAGTCAAACCCGTTTAGACCTGCCAGGTCTGCTCTCATGCTGATTTTGCACGGCCGCCGTCACCTGGAGACCCACCACTAACACTCATTACCCAGCATATGAATGGCAAAATGAACAGAGCCTGGTGCCTTTTAAAGCACCGAGACAATGAATATTACAGCCAATACACAATACACAGCTTACCGCTACAGTACCAGCGAGACAAAGACAGAACACTGTCTCAGAACCTTTAGAACTTTAGACCAATTATGTGGAATGTTTTCATAGTTTGATGTACTTTTATTCACCAGAACATTAAAAAAGTGTTAATAGGAGACGTACCAGATATTGATATTTTTCTCTAATTTGTCTTCGTTTGAGATGTAAAAATGAACCAAATGTAGATATTTCTATGAATTTGTACATATTTGTACAAGTTGAAAATACTTGACAGTGATTAAAAAAAAAAAAAAAACTAAGCAAAAAATCTGGGTCAGTGATGTCATCAGCCCCGCCCCCTCTCTCTGATCAGTTAGAGTCTGTATGCAGGTTGATCATCAGCCCCGCCCCCTCTCTCTGATCAGTCAGAGTCTGTATGCAGGTTGAGAGCTAGATGGAAGGAGGAGGAAGAACGACCAAATAGATTGACCAATATGAACATTTCTATGTGAGAACATGTTGTATTGGAAGGGCAATCAAATCTCATTGGCTTGTTGGAGCTCCTTTTTCCTGACCTAGGCAGCATATCAGCTGGTGACAAACCTTTACATCCACTTATTTAAACATTTAAAGGGATCTTCTCCCATAATATTTCATCGTTGAAGATGACAGATGTTGTCATTAAACTTTTTAAAGAATTATCTTTCATGTTAGAGTTGTTTAGCACTTACATATTAAAAGAAGAGGGAAATGCAGGCAGAACACTGTGCTATTTATTCAGTTCCTCAACTTTTCAACAACACTCAAGAACCTCAAAGCCATCTTCTCCAACAATTTCAGCCCTTGAACCTTGTTTCGGAAGCACTCCGACAACTGACGCTGTAGAGCAGATGTTGCTCCATCTAAATAAAGCTACAGGGTCAAGATGAGTCAGGGAAGGCGTGAAGCAGAACTGGAGATGGGCAGTTCGTCAAACTGTAGAGAAAAGTTGCACCGAACAGGTAAAAAAAAAAGACAGTGAAGAAATTCTATTTATGCCTCAAAACTTCATGCGAGTGCCTGTGTGCACCAAACATGACAGAACACCCCGTAATTGGCTCCAAAACCTCGTACCCACGACACCCAAATCCAGGATCAGAACAAGTTCACAACACGCACTTCCTCTCACACATACACCAGAAGCGACCCCCCCTCCCCCTCCCCCCATCACCACCAAATATTTTCATTTCGCTTTTCTGGGAAAGCGTCTCAGGCTCTGATCTGCATTCGCGTGCCAGCCACAACAGCATCTCAGCACCTCTGCCAGATAGATTAACGGAGAGAATTGGAGCAGAACGATGCTTCAGATGTACCATGGACGTATGCAAATGCATAAGAGAATGTATTAACAATCCGATCGTCTTCCCCACTGAATGAAGCCAGCAACAGAAGCAGTTTCTGAAGTGGCAACAAGCTCTCGCTGAAGAGAAAAGATTGCTGGAAAATGGCTCTGGTGTAGAGAAGCTGGGAATGTAGGTCTGGATCACTTTCGAACAGGCTTAGAACCTCCTCCAGTAGCACCAGTGTGAGATGTGCGGTCTCAGTGACGTCAGTGGTTAAACTGGGTAGTATCCTGATGAGTTCTTAATCACATCTGTTGACACTTGGCAGTCAGATGCATCTCCAGTTGGTTAGTCAGATTGAAATTCAATTCCTTTGTGATGCACAAAATACTAATCGACTCATGACGTGACAACCAAGTTCCGGTTGCTTTGTTCCTCACGTGCAAAAGATCTTGTATTAAAGCAACATTATGTTGCTTTCTAGCTCAAACTCATTCTAATGCTCCACTCCTTCCATCAGTGAACATCCAGGAAGTGGATTCTACCTGGGTGTTCACTTAAACACCAAGCTGGACTGGTCAGTTAACACCACTGCACTTTGCAGAAAGGGCCAGAGCAGACTCCACCTGCTGAGGAAACTGAGGTCATTTGGAGAGCAGGTCACGCTCCTGAGTGGTCTGCTGGATTTCAACGGCAGACAGGAAGAGACCAGCAGACTCATTGAAGGGGTCAGTTCTGTCCTGAGATTTGTATTTTGTGGGCAGTTACATGCAATATTCTAGGCTTCATAACTCAGGATCAGAATAACCTACAGACATGATACACACATCACAGCACTGTACGTGACAGGCCTGGACCGGTAATCTGACCAGTGGCCTGAGAGTTCTCTGGGTCCAATGCTGCCGGAGGGGCCGATATGATTATGAATCTCAAATGACCCCCCCCCCCCCACTCCTCCCATTCTCAACTTTCACTGTCCAAATCAATTAATCTCTGCTTGCTCTCTTTATTTGTTCAAATATTTAAAATAAAAGTCCTCCGTCCGTCCGTCTTCTGCCGCTTTATCCGGGGCCGGGAGCCGAGAGACAGTCCCTCCAGCGTGTCCTGGGTCTACCTCGTGGTCTCCTCCCAGTGGGACGTGCCTGGAACACCTCCCTGGGGAGACGTCCAGGGGGCATCCGAAAAAGATGCCCGAGCCACCTCAACTGGTTCCTCACGATGTAGAGGAGCAGCGGCTCTACTCTGAGCTCCTCCCGGAGGATCTCACCTTATCTCCAAGGGAGCGTCGGCCACCCTACGGAGGAAACTCATTTCGGCCACATACATAAATTATAAAATAATAAACAATAATCAGGTTGTTTTTTATTTTATTTAGATCACTGTCCGGTATCTTGAAGAACCTATTATTATAAATATCTAATCATTACAAACAACTTTATTATTGCATTTCAACAACAACCTGGATCAATTTTTTCTGATCACAACACGATCAAATTCATACAAATATCCCAATTCTCTTAATATTTACATGTCCAATGAAGAGACATTAGAGTAGAGTCTTCTAATGTATTGGTGAATGAAAGTACATCAAACTAAAGGTTCTAAAGGTTCTAAAGGTTAAGTAGCTTTGTACCAAAAGAATGTTTAAAACAAATGATATTGTTGGAAACCCTTCGCCTCCTGTAAAAGAACCCATTAGGCTGCACTGTGTCTGGTCCGACACTCTCTCACAGCTAAGCGCAGAGCAATGAGAATGAGAATGAGTCCGTTCCGGTCCACTGAGCTGTGACAGTGTGGGCTAACCAATTAGAAAGGGCTAGTGTAGAACGTTAAGGGTTAAACGCTATGGGAAGTACAGGGACGTTGGTGTGGTTACAGGACTAATGACTACTACACGGCCTGTTTGCATAACAAACGCAAGTGCAAGAATGTCTCAGAAGAGGAGTCTGTTATATTTAGCGGCTCAGTTGCCTCCATTGCTGACTCAGATGTGCAAATGCACACACAGCCTGTCTAAAGCCTGTAGAGAAGTACTGCCAAAAGGACAGGACTCTCTGGAGCAGATAAGCAAACAGGAACCTACTGACACCATGTCTGATGCCAGGTGTGGACAAGAGTGGTATAAAGGCCCCCCAGCAATGATGGAGCACCATCCAAGCGATAAAGCCCATTCAAGTCTTGAATCTCCAGGATGAGAGGTCCAGTCCATCTCAACTCTTTGAAGTGAGTCCCAGTCCATTTTCACCTGTCTAGGTGAAGAGTTCAAGATGTGTCTTGAATGTCTGCGATGAGAGACATTGTTCAGTCAAATCTTTGGTGTCTGGGGTTTGAGACTCAGTCAAGTCCTGACTCTCTGGGGTTTGAGTCCCAGTCAAGTCCTGACTCTCTGGGGTTTGAGTCCCTTCAAGTCCTGACTCTCTGGGGTTTGAGTCCCAGTCAAGTCATGAGTCTCTGGGGTTTGAGTCCCAGTCAAGTCATGAGTCTCTGGGGTTTGAGTTCCAGTCAAGTCCTCAATGTCTGGGGTTTGAGTCTCAGTCAAGTCATGAGTCTCTGGGGTTTGAGTCTCAGTCAAGTCATGAGTCTCTGGGGTTTGAGTCTCAGTCAAGTCCTGTCAAGTCTTGAGTGTCTGGGCTGCGAGACACAGATGAGACTTGATTGTATGTGATGAGAGTCTCAATTGAGTCTTGAGTCTCTGGGGGGACAGGGCTAGTTGAGTCTTGAATGTCTGAGGTGAGAGACCCAGTTAAGTCCTGAGTCTCTGGATTTAGAGTCCAGGTCAGCTCCAGGTCTCTAGTAGAGAATTTTAGTTTAGTCTTGCTTTATGATGCAGATTCTTCAAAGGGTTGAAAAAAAATATACTTCAATCATAGAAATAAACTTCAACACACTGTTTAACGGAAAATGTCTTATTTAGGCGAGTGTTTAGGAGACTGTTTTAAAGGAGTGTGATCTGTAATTTACTAATACTTCAGCGGTTTGCAATTGCACTACTTAGTACACTTGTGATCCATGTCATATGCTAGTCAGCTACTCCTTTCCTTTAAATGCTGCAATTACTACATGCAGTGCTTCAGTCCAGTCCATCAGACTGAGCGCTTTTCTGTAATGAAAGGTTTGTTATTTGAAGCCATATTGAACCTGACACCACTGCAAACTGCAGGAGAACGGCATCGCAGTAATGACTGTGCATGACTGCATCGAGTCTGTCTGGGAAGGCCGAACATGTAAGGTTGGATTGAATTGACTTTAAAGTTGCAGATTTAATTAATTTTGTTGTTTTTCCTCAGGGAAAAAAATCTAAGTGTGACTCAAGTGTGACTCGTCAGATTCACTGACTCAAGTGCCCATCTGTGATCCCTTGGTGCCTTCTTTCAATTCATTTGCTATAAGGGCAAAAGTATCGGGACATCTGCTCAATCCCTGTTTGCTTGGAAGTCAAGGGGACTGCAAAGAGTTTGTCCTGCTTTAGTTGGAGGAACTCTGTCTACTCTCCAGGGACGACTTTCTACTAGATTGCACTCAGAGGGACAAAAGTGTTAATGTCCAGATGTTGGATGATCACCAAACTCACCAACTCATCCCAAACTCATCCCAAAAGTACTGGATGGAGCTCCATCATTCCAGAGAACACAGTTCCACTGCTCCACACCTCAATGCTGGTATGCCCACACCTGGTACTAGGCATGGTGCTGATAGGGTCATGTTTGTTTATCTGCTCCAGAGAGTCCTATTCTATTGGCAGTGCTTCTCTACAGGGACTAGACAAGCTGTGTGCATTTGCACATCTGTGTCAGCAACGGCTGCAGCTTACAGAAGCTGAACGCCTTCATTAGAAATTGGGACATTTGGACATGGAGTGTGGCAAAGTTTTGATGTTATTCAACATCCAATGTCTCCCGTCACCTTGTTTGTCCCTTTCTATGCGGGAACGCTTGTGCAAACACTCCAAACAGTGCATTAAAAAATGTCCGGTAACCACGGCGTCCCAGAGTGGAGACTTAAACAGACAAATCCATCCTACTCATTGTAATTATATGACAGCAAGCCTCCATGCAGATCCTTTGATCATTGCTATCGGCCCATCTGTGTTTGTTTAAAGTTAAACAGTCTATCTCGTGTCATTATACGGCTAATGATGCACTGTCCTCCGCACTGCACGGTTAATTGTGGTACTCCTATACCGCCTAATGACTTGATGAGGAAATTATTGATCTAATGATCTGGGCCGACGCGCTACAGGTAGACGGATAAATAAATAAGCATGCTCCCCTTCTCCCGTTCGGAGGGGTCGTCAATCTTGGGAATTGCCTCTGGAGCGCTTTAGTCAGTTAACATTTTAGAAAACGGTCGGCCCATTAATAATAAAGCCATATTAACATAAGTGAATTCCTCCACCGTGTAGGATTCTGGAGCAGTTATTAAAGTCCAATTTGGCCCCATTAATAATGCATACACCTTTGACTCTCTAATATCAAGATTATGTGGAATTACTGAGGGCATACATTATTTATTAGCGACATTCAATTGGGGACCTTGATGAGCCTTAATTGGCGGTCGGGGGTGTCATTAAGCTGTCCCTGATGAGACCTGTCAGTCAGCACTCATGTCCCTTTGACACACACCAACACACACACACTAAGTACCCCCAATGCCACCTGTACCACCTGTGCCATAGTGGCTGCCCCCGAGGGGCCTTGGGACTGGGCCTGTGCTCTCCTCATGTCCATCAGCGCTGTTTGAATAGGTCCAGGGATGGATTGGCATGCCAGAATGCACAGCATGGACGCTGACCCGTCTACTACCTCTCCACATAGACACCCTTGCGGCCCGATCCTGCTTAAAAAGTTAATGGCCTCCTGGTCTACACGGGAAAAGAGTGAATGACAAGACGAAGGTTGGAGGGGACGTTTACACGCGATACATCATTCCATCCGGTGTGTACTGTAAGTCATGTTGTATGTGACTCACCACAGCCTCTGTACGTAAAGGCGACCTGCAGTTCCACCTTGTCATTGTTGGTCATTAAGACGAGCCACTCATGAAGACAGCCCCTCTGGGCCTTGTTTAGGGTGAACGGAATATGAGACCGTAGGAGACGCTGGAGAGCTATTCAGGATGGATGGAGAGCTATTCAGTGACATTGACATGGTCGTGGGAATGAAAAAGTGTATGCTTGTGGTGCTGTAATGAGTGCTTCAGGACCAGTGTCATCACTGTGGTACCCGTGGTCAGTCCACCAACCAAGAATATCACAAACTGACACCTGATGAAAGGACTTGAGGATAGTTCGTACAAGCATTTGTGCATCATGAACCATAGACTCTACACCAGCAAGGTGAAACGCAAGGTAGGGAGGGTCAATGAACTTGCATCAGCAGATGGACTACAACCCAAATCAAACACCATTCAGCCAACTAACAACGTCTGAGGGCACTAATTATTTGGATCAGGTGGGGTTGATTAGCTGGACCTAAAACCTGCAGGAAGGTGGCTCTCCAGGCCCTCCAGGACTACAGTTGATACCAGCAAATTGGACCAAATTGGACAAAGTCTCTAAAGAACATTGCAGGATGTATCCGGGAGAGCTTCTTTCCTGCAAACCACCCCACCTGATCCAACTAATTACAGCCTTCAGAATTTCCTGATTGGCTGAATGAGGCTTGTTAGATTCAGGTTGGAGCTGAAACCTGAAAGAAGGAGCTCTCCAGGAACAGGGATGGTGATTGTCCATCAGTCATAATCAGTCCCCCATCTAACCAACATTCACCATCTTCCTAAACCTGATACTCGCTTTTTATAGGGTATGAATCTGATGTTGGTATGTTGTCAGTATCAAAAATAAGCTACATCATAAAAGCAGTAGAACCCTTTTCAAAAAGGTTCTATATAGAACCTGCTCTATAGAGGTGCACATCTCCAGTCCTCCAGGGGTAGTTTGGTAGTTGCCCTGCTCAAACTCACTCGCTTTGTCTGGTAATTAACTGATGAGTTGATTCAGGGGCATCTACCAAGCTTCACTGGAGACTGGCCCTCCAGGACTGAAGAACCCTTTCATAATGAAAGAAACCCTTTAATCATGCAAATGGTTCTTTGTGACCATGGTTCTATATAGAACTGTTTCCTTTATTAAAAACCCTTGAAGAACCATCATTTTAAGTGTGAGCATTTCTGTAGATCAGTGTTTCTCCACCGTTGTCCTGGAGGCTCCACTATCCTGCACGTTTTAACTTCAGCTCACGTCCTGCAGCTCTGAAGAGCCTGTTAACGATATGATTAGTTCAATCAGGTGTGGTGGGAGCGGAGACAGCTATATAAAGGGTAGGGGTGCCTCCAGGACCAGGGCTGAGAAACACTGCTGGAGACTACATTGAATTTGTCAGAAGAACATGTCATGCAACAGTTATTGGTGCAGACAAATATGATTGTGCTCCTGATATGATTGTGTATCCATGTGCTCCTGCGACATTCATTTTTTTAATGGGTGACAATAGTCTTCCTCAACTTCCAGTTACTGGTCCAAAGGTCAACAACACCCAAAAACCATTTCAGTTTGACCTGGACTAGGACCATCTATTTGGGCAAAGCAAGTTTTGGTTCTATGGCCCAAACTGTGGTCAAGTCAGCTGCTATTCTGGCTCAGACCAAGTGTTTCTAATAAGGTGGTGTGTAAATTAGACTCTTGCTAAGCCTTGTTAAAGGTCAACCACAGCATGATCGTTCATCTAGAACAAAATCATGTAGAACTCCCTGGGCAACACGGACAGGGATGTCCACCCCTCTGGGCATGTGTGCTCACTGATGGATGGGTTAAACGAGGTTACACGTGCAGCCCAGTGGGTTCATGTGCTTGTCTATTCAGGCAGACTGGACACACAGATCCGTGGAGAAGGTGTTTTTCTTGCTATGAAGAGGACGACGGAGAGAAAAAAGGCTGATGTGATTATTTGCCATATGGCCTGTTCTGTAATCTAATTCATTGTCAGTGAACATGACAATGTGATGTGAGGTTTGGGTTTGGTCCAAATTGGCCTAAGCATACGTGTTAATGATGATTAAAGGGGGAGGCGACGAATAGCTCAACATACTTTCTGAGTTCTGACAGACAGGATCTGACATCCAGGCCTGCAGTGACAGAAAGGGAGGAGACGTGGACGAGGTGTCTGACCGCCGGCTCTGCTCACTCCGGAAGAAAGCAATGAGTGTTCGAGTGAGAAAAGAAAAACTGATGGGTGGAGAGAAAAAAAGAGAAGATGTGAAAAAGTGTCTTGGCATTTGGAAATGTACTTAAGGAGACCAGAATGGAACATGGCTGACCGTGCTTATTAGCCGGGCTCTGTTCACACTGCTGCTGGCTGGACGAGCAGAGGAGAGGATTAGCCTCTTCCTCTCAATGCTTTACCATCACACCTCTCTCTCTCTCTCTCTCTCTCTCTCTCTCTCACCTCCCGTCTCTCACCAGCCGTATTTTAGTCCTTAAAGTGTCTCCTGACCTGTTGGCACTTTCCACTGCATGGTACCTATACTGCTCAACTCTACTCTCTTTTTAATACCTGGTACTTGGTTCATTCTCTCCCTGGAAAAGCAGTTTGTGACACTGCAGAACCCAAGAAATGGGTTGTACAGAATCAGAGTCTGTATGCAGGTTGATCATCAGCCCCGCCCCCTCTCTCTGATCAGTCAGAGTCTGTATGCAGGTGGATCATCAGCCCCGCCCCTTCTCTCTGATCAGTCAGAGTCTGTATGCAGGTGGATCATCAGCCCCGCCCCCTGTCTCTGATCAGTCAGAGTCTGTATGCAGGTTGATCATCAGCCCCGCCCCCTGTCTCTGAGTCTGTTTGCAGGTTGAGAAGTAGAAGATGATTCATCACATCATAAAGACACCACCAAGATTATACACAGTAGTTGTTAGTTATGATCTGTGTTTCATGTTTGTAGGTTACTCTGATCTGGATTTTGGGTTAAAGGTTAAAGTTAAAGTTCTCAAGGAAAGGATGTAAAGTTTCTTTAAAGGTTCTTCACAGTCATCACTTTTACAGAAATGGTTTTATATGGAGCCATAAATAGTCATTCTGTGGCATTGATCCAGTGCTCCTTTATTTTTAAGAGTCCATAAAAGGATCAGCGAGGTTAAAGCAGTGGACATGGGACTGGACTTGACTGAGGTACCCTTGAGCAAGGCACCTCGGGTCTCTGAGGTGCGTGTCCTCACACTTCCCTCTTCAGAAGTGGATTGCACGTTCACGTCCGTGGACGGGTTCAATGCAGAGGCTGAAGTACTGCTGTGTGTTGGGGGCGAAGGGGGCTTCATCTTAATCACGGTAGGGTTGTCTAATGAAGGTTATGGTCATCAGCTGTCCTTGTTTGACTGCTTCAGTCGCACATGTCCATTCTCTCTCAGAACTTGCTTTCCAATTCAAACGAGGGCCACACTTTACCGTCAGCGTTAGAACCCCACAGGCTGCTCCCCCATAAGATTCAACTCAGCAAGGGAATTTTCTGCATTTCTGAATAAAAAAACGCATCTACTAAATATCCTCCCTGTCTCTATCCATCACTTTAAATGTTACCTAAGCACCAACGAGATGCCATCTGATATAATTGGCAATTCATTTTAGACCCTGACAATATAGTGGAGTCATTTCCCCACATTCAAACAATACCGGAGTGGGACAAAGCCCATGTGTCACCTCCCCTCTTCATTACAGCAGCGGAGATAGCCTCATCTCCGTGGCCAACTTGCTCACATAATTGTTTTCCACCTCTCTCCCCACAGCCAATTTAAACATATTCCTCCTCCTCCCTCTCTCTCTCTCCCGAGGTGCAGAGGAGAGAGTGAAGATACCCCCCCCGCTTTTCACTTTTATTCACCATCTATTAGCTGTGTGACTCAGAAAACACAGGGCATAATATGTAGCATGTCCTCGCCGGCGTTATTTGTGTACTGACATGGTGACAAGGTGGCAGGACTTGAAATCAAGTCTACACGGTACAGGACGGGGAACGAAGACAAAGAAAATGAATCAAATTCAAATGGACCAATCACAATCAACCAATGCAGGTTACCTCGCTGTCCACGTGAACATGATTAACCTGCATACAGACTCTGACTGATCAGAGAGAGGGGGCGGGGCTGATGATCAACCTGCATACAGACTCTGACTGATCAGAGAGAGGGGGCGGGGCTGATGATCAACCTGCATACAGACTCTGACTGATCAGAGAGAGGGGGCGGGGCTGATGATATCACTGACCCTGATATTGGGGTTTAGAAGAATAAAAAGAAGGGGTTTCAGAATAAAAGTCCTGAGATGGGATAATACTGATACATAAATAACAAAAATAATAAAAGGCAGGTTTGTTTTTATTTTATTTGGACCAAGTTTATTATTATTCTTCATTAGAAACATCTATCCATCAAAGTTCATCTGCTGATGCATGGATTATCTTAGCCACCTTCTAACCATCTTCTAATTTCTGACAACCCGCAGCTTTTGGGTGGATATTTCTGGATATAGGACCACCCTCAACCTGCACACACACACACACACACACACATGCCTGTCAGTGTGTCAGTGCTTTGTTGAGAATGGTCCACCACACAAATGATCTGGTCAGCGGTGGCCCTGTGGTCAGAAACTGACCATTGATGAATGAGGCAGTGCCTGACAAATTGAGTATGACAACCAGATGAGGAGAGTACAGAGAAATGGATGGACACTCTGTCGATATTTAAGTCAGATGGAAATATGGAGCTATAAACATTTCTCAATATATAAAAGTAAAACAGATACTTAACTTTAATGCTGAGCAACTAAATCATCTGTCTCATCTAAACCTGTTCAATAAGCTCTAATGGTCAGTATCGGTTCCTAAACTTAGGCAAGAGGACAATAAACAGAAATGAATGAAATTTTAGAGTAAAATTCTAACGTTTCTCTTTGAAGTAACAGTTTAAAGTATTACATTTGAATAATACACGTTGTACAGTCCAGAATAAACAAATTAAAAAATTCAGAATCAGGATTGTTCACATTGGTGATCATATGAACTAGACATGCAATGGTTCCAAACCCTGGTTCTGCAGGACCCCCCTGTCCTACACATTTCAGCCCAGGAAGGACAATTCATTTAACTGATTAACTGGATCAGGGTTAAGATTAGGTCATGGTTATGGTAAAGTTAGGGTTAGGTTATGATAACGTTTAGGTTAAGTTTACCTCATGATTAAGGTTAGTGTAAGGGTTAGGGTTAGGTTTTGTTGGTTCTACGACTTCTAGCACAACACAAAGAACAGTGTTTCTAAAAGCTGGTCCTGGAAGCACCTCTGCCCTGCACATTTTAGCATCGACACGCCCCGGAAACTCTGAAGGACTTATTAATGGAATATGCAGGGTAGGGGTGCCTCTAGTCTCAGGGCTGAGAAAGACCTGCCTAGAAGTTCAGCCCTGCTCTGAGTTTGCATTGTACACATCCCAGTTCAGTTCATCGAGGGCTGCATTCACCCTCATATTTCCCACCAAATACAATGTAAGAGCTGAACAGCGCAGCCGATAACGGATCGATAAGGTAGTTGGACGTCATTTAGTAAATAAAGAAAATACAGAATAGTAGTCGTGCCTAAAGTGCGGGTGATGTTTCTCTAGGGAAAATAAGAATTCATCGTTTTATGACTGTAGAATTGGAATTCTGAACCAAGACATTTCTGTCTGGTGAGCCTAAATGTAAACTGAACGGAGAACAAATCCACATGAAATTGGTTTGCAATACGTCTCATTTATATTGCAGTCATGGACGTACATTAAGGTTACACTACTTTTCTTGGAGGAGTATTGTTCTCTGAACCACAGTGCTGTTTAAGAAGGACGTGAGGTCCACACTGAATAGCATTCCTCTGAGGTTTGTCCCATCATTTCTCAATTCACTTTCCATTCAACCTCAAACACCGTCCGGCCCGTCCTCTCTGTAAGCCTCTCTTGGGCACAGAGACCCTACTGTGTTTTGCAAAAACTACGGCGGTCAAAGTGCCGAAGCCGTGTAATGAAGCATTTCAGTTTAGCATAACAGTTCTAAGACCTATTCTGTCTGCTGCAGAAAAAAATAAAGGTCTGCAGGTAGAACAATAATGGGGTTCTGTAACTTGGTGCCAAGTACAACACATCTTGTTGAAAGCATTTTAGGACTACACAGCCAACCAACTCATACTGGCACCACTCTTCTTGTAGTTTGACCCATTTGACATCCACACGGGACAGAATTTTAAATGACCAGAATGACCAGTGGATCCAGCAGTGGGACAAGGCAATGTCCAAGAAACAAAGGATTGGAGACATCATTTCCATAATTCCCCGCTTGCTTCAAATGTACCCCATCAGCCATCTGCCTGACGTTTGCACTGGAGCTACAAGTTAGGTTAAACTGACAAAACTGACTGTAATCAATCCCAGTCTTTACCACAGATTTATCAGTCTACTCAGGCTTTAGCAGCAAATTCAGCGTCCATGAAGACGCTGTTTGTTGATCTCCTTAAAGCTTTGCTATGAGCACTTTAAAGTCTTGGTGTGAAATGTTCACCATTCTCTTGGAACTCTACAAAAATCTATATTGATGTCAGGCTGAAACCTCATATCTCCAAAAGACGAGAGAAAGGAAAAAACTTCCAACATGGAATGAAAGTCAATGTAAAACATCCTGGAGATTCCAGCTTTTGTGCCTGACAGTGGTAATAATCCTAACAGTGAATACAGGTACTGTGTTCTGAATACTGCCCATTCAAATGACATCCATCCTGAATGCTGCCATTGTGGATTCAATTTCAAGGGTGAGTCCATCAATCCTCCTCCACTCTTCTGGACCTGGAATCTGATTTGATTCATAAAAGACAAACACACTTACCAGATATTATTTTCAAGAGATCCTAGATTACTCATATTTATCTGTACCTACAATTTTTAAAAACAATTTCTCAAAAATCCTGTTGAAAATTGATCGTTTTGAAACAAAGCAAGGCTACAAACAGAAAACTGAAGAATTTGATGAGTTGAGGAGCATCAAAACAGGTTGATCGTCAGCCCCGCCCCCTCTCTCTGATCAGTCAGAGTCTGTATGCAGGTTGAGCGTCAGCCCCGCCCCCTCTCTCTGATCAGTCAGAGTCTGTATGCAGGTTGAGCGTCAGCCCCGCCCCCTCTCTCTGATCAGTCAGAGTCTGTATGCAGGTTGAGCGTCAGCCCCGCCCCCTCTCTCTGATCAGTCAGAGTCTGTATGCAGGTTTGAGCGTCAGCCGCCCCTCTCTCTCACGATCAGTCAGGTCTGTATGCGGAATTGATCATCATTCCGCCTCTCTGATCAGTCAGTCTGTATGCAGGTTGATCATCCAGCCCTGCCCCTCTCTCTGATCGGTCAGAGTCTGTATGCAGGTTGATCATCAGCCGCCCCTCTCCTGATCAGTCAGGTCTGTAGGCAGGTTGAGCATCAGCCCGCCCCCTCTCTCTGATCAGTCGGAATCGCAACATATGCAGGTTGAGCAGCCAGCTCCACGCCCCTCTCTCACAATCCAGTCAGTCTGTCGCGGGTTGATCATCAGCTCCGCCCCTCTCTCTGATGTGATCGATCACTGTCGCGCGGGTTGATCATCCAGCTCCGCCCGCCATTTGGACAGAGCAATGCGCTTATGCACTGGAAATTGCATTGCTGCTTTGGCATTTAAACTGGAATATAATTCTTTAATCTATTGAAGTGATTTTAGATATTTTTGCTGAGTTAGTCTCTATAATGTTCATCACAGACTGAATTATCAATGTTTAGATAGTTCAGTCTTCCCCTTACTATATGTGTATAATCTCACCATGAGTTATTCTGTTTCACCAGAATCGACTTTCTGCTGAAGTCACGGATCTGATTCTGAGTTTAACACTATTGAATGGACAGAGTTGCTGTTTACGTGCTGCCTCTGTGCAGCAACTGTGATTGGCCTGGGAGTATCAGGGGCTGCTGAAAGCAGACATTGCTCAGCTAATCAGGAGTCAACATGAATGAAGATAAAGAATGGTGTGCTTCGTGTTAGTGCCTCATGTTTCGTTTTCTTATTAGAAGACTTTTGAGATAAGAGTGCAGTTACTGCTGCAGATGATATTCTGGTTCTTGTGAAAAGTCAGTGGCTATGATGATAAATATGACACATCTTGTGTAAAGCAGGTCAAAATACTGCACCTCGGAGTTACTGCACAAAGATTTAACACATCGCACTGATAAACCCTGGCGGTTCATAATGGACACCCATTAAGGGAGGAGCTATAGAGTTTGATGGCCTGAGTCCTCGTGTGCTTGTGTTATAAAATCTGCTATGGTCATCACGTGTCTCTGACCCGGAGAAAGCCAGTATCATTTCACATAATCACGTGGTGGGATATGACTGGTGCATTGGCGGCTTTTCCATACACTGCAATATGACACTGCAAAATCCACACGATACTGGATGACTATTTGCGGCCATTTGCCTACTGGATGTGATGTGTGATCAGAGCTTTATACCAGGGAACGAGTTGAAAAAGAAAAGAAAAGAAAAACTTTTATGCAATACAGCGTCATAATGTATTTTAGTTGCTGCATTATGAGAGTGCCATTTATGGGCCAATAATAATGATTTACATCACAGAATAGCATTTGTAAATATTTTATAAGCTTTTGGAAGGGATCATCAGGCCAGCAAATTTTGAATGTTTTACTGAGAAATGTGCAAAGTGACCTCCCTGCAGAGCCTGTTTAACACAACCAGCTGAGCGAGACTCCCAGGGCCTGTGCCGTCCTATAAGACATGTATAATTTATGCATCTGTGACATATATACGTACACCATTTAGGGAATATTCTTTACCTGATTTGTGAGAAATTTCACTCGACAGCTTTTATTACAAACAGAAGCAGAACACTCCGTAAAAACGTAAAATGATGAAATGATGCCATTAAAATGATAAAGCAAGTGATTACAGAGTGTTTCAGACAAAAGTTCCTTTTACTTCTGCATCGGTTTGGTCAGCGATGAATATCAAACGATAAGCGAAGCTGCCCCTTCATTTTGGTACTGCTTATTCCTTCTTGTTCAAACCCTCCCATCGTCCCACAGACTGAGGGCTTTCAAACCGATGAGCGCTGAGCCCTTACTGGGATTTGACCTGATGATCTGCTCACATACGAGGAGCAGTTAGACCGCAGGGCCACCCCAGAACTGTGAATTTACTGTTCTTTCTGCAACAGAAAAACAGACATGGATACACAGCTGTAGAGTGGCGCAACTGTCCTGACTGCCTGCTATCAGAACAGGTGAGGGTCTTAAGCGGTGATCAGGAGCCTGGGACCACCACAGAGCAGCTATGATGTGGGTGGTGCAGGTCATTCTCCAGCACTGCAGTCACGCGGCATGGTGGTGGTGTGTTAGTGTGTGTTGCTGAGCGCGAGTGGATCAGGCGCGCTTGATGCTGCTGGAGTGTTTTAAGTAC
Organism: Acestrorhynchus altus; assembly: GCA_034509495.1. Lineage (NCBI taxonomy): Eukaryota > Metazoa > Chordata > Actinopteri > Characiformes > Acestrorhynchidae > Acestrorhynchus > Acestrorhynchus altus. Next base: position 29,878,063 of record CM067516.1, read on the forward strand.
TGGTACCTGAATTTGCTACCGTGTAAATGCAAAAGTCAGTGAAGAGCTGCCCACAGGGCATTGTCGGCTGGGCATTTTCTGGTCGGTTGGACTGTTCTCTGTCCAGTGACCTGGGGTTTAAACACTCCAGCCGCACTGCGTCCTGATCCTGTTACCAGCAGCACACCTGACTGCACCACCACATCTTGTTTACAATGCTTGGCATTCCTATCCTGCTGCTCTGTGAGGTAATCGTGGTCCTGACCATTAGTGCCCTCTACAGTGAGGAGGAGTGACTATAATAGGTAGTGAGTAAAGACACAAGGTCATAATGTTATGGTTGGGTGGGTGTAGACCTTAAATTAAAATCGATACAGTGTTTTTGACTGTTGACACAGAATTACAAAACATTCCATAATGCTTGTGTATCAGTATTTTCATAACCTCTCAGTCTGGATAAGAGTGACAGGATGTAATGTTCTCAGTTATACCTAATTCAGTATTAAAATCTTGTGGTCATAATTGATTCAATTTATCGTTTGACCAACACATAGGTAATATTACTAGGACCGCTTTTCTCCATCGTCGTAATATTTCCAGGTTAAGAAATGTCCTGTCCTTACACACTGCTGAAAAACTGGTGCATGCTTTTATTACCTCAAGGTTAGATTACTGCAATGCACTATTGTCAGGTTGTTCAAGCGAACCTAAACGAACTTCAGTTAGTTCAAAAATGCTGCAGCCAGGGTCTTAACTAAACCAGAACATCTGACCATCGGTCAATACTATCCAGCACTGCATTGTTCCGGTTAAATTCGAATTGAATACAAATTCTTTGCCATATAAAACCCTACATGGGCTCGCTCTGAGCTGCCACAGGATCTGGGTACATACATGAGCCACCACGATCCTCGAATCACCGGGGTGCTTCCAGCCTATTAGTTCCCAGAATTCAGAAAGGCTTCAGCAGGGGAAGGGCCTTTTCTCACAAAGCCCCCAGCTCTGAATAACTATTCAGATAATGTTAGGGACTCTAGACCACAGTCTCAGTCTTCAAGTCTAGGCTGAGCTTACTCCAGTGTAGCATTTTGGTCATTAATGTCTTAGCGCCCAGTTTACAGGCTGCAGATCAGGGAGTTTCATGGACATAGGGTTTTATGAGTAAACTGGGATGGTGCTGCCGTCCACGACTCCTTCTCGCGATCACTCTGGTTTGTGACGATTGGAGCAGTTAGGCGCCAATGTTTCAGGATATCTTATGTTTATGTTACCTTTAGTTCTCTCCTTAGTTGCAGCTGTTATAGTTCGATTTGCGGAGTCACCATGTGTACGCTCTGGTAATGTTTGATCATCATTCTCTTTTTTAAAATTCCAAACTAATTCATCTCTGTATCTTTTCGAGTTAATGACCCACCAGCCAGGAGCAGTGGGTCCCTAACCCCAAGTTCTTCTGCCCACATGAGAGAGAAAGGACTCCAAGCTCCCCTGATACATGCATACGTGTCTCACTATTCCACCAACTGGACCTGGACTGATTTCCCACTGCCATGGACTAGCTGCTCACCACATCATAACTGTAAAGAAATCTACTGTTAATAATATGTCCTGAATTAATTAACATTACTTTAATACCCCTGATAATAGAACAGAAGTGTAGAGGTCCAGTGTTACCCTAACTATGCATAAGTAGTTTGACCAGAGGAGGATGGGTCCTCCCCTTGTGAGCCTGGTTCCTCTAGGGTTTCCTCAGCAGGAGTTTTCCTTGCCACTGTCGCCATGTGGCTTGCACACTAGGATCTGTCATTTTATACTGTTTTCTGTTTGCTCTTTCTTATTTATTTATTTATTTATTTACTTAATTTCTGTGAAGCTGCTCTGTGTTTTTCAGTTTGTGAAAGAGCATATAAAAAATAAATTTTGATTGATTGATTGATTGATGTTGTCCATATCAAAGTAGGAACATTTATGGCATGATCTCGACCTGTCACTTCGTTTCATTTCTGTTCTCTGGCTCAGTACTTTCTTCTCCTAGCTGAAGCGTACTGTGCCAGTGTCCTCTGCTGAGCTCTCAGCTGTGTCGTGGCAGCCTAATGAAAGTCATTTTTCACTTTAATGGCTGTGTTGAAAGAAGATTGGAGCAGCAACCTGTGAGCGTGGTAGTAGGCGAGGGAGGCAGAGAATGGGGAAGAGGTGAGGAGAAGAGGGAGAGTGCAGAGAAGTTGACAAGACCATGCCTGTTAATTGCTTCTTTGCAGGAGGCTTCATCTTCACAAGGTCCCTCTCCCCCCCTCGTTTTTTCCCTCCTCTGAAATCGCTCGCTGGAGGAAGTGGCATGGCTAAAGGATTTGAGCCTGTGTTGGGCCTCCCCGCGGAGTCAGCCAAACAAAGAGAGATACTTCAGTTTCAGCTATAAGCAGAGTTTCTACCTACTGTACTGGTCTCCAATCACAATCCATTTCTGGAGCTATCTCTTCCATCTCGTCTTGTTTTTGTTTTGTTTCCAAGTTTGGCGAACTGGCAAATTGACTTTTCCTCTTTTTAAATTCAAATCCGCTTGTCAAGAGGCTCAGTATCCTACATCTCTCAAGCTTGCCAAAGGAGCTCAGCCTTTCATGTTTGTGAACATGTTATTGTGCGAATCTTCCTTCAACGCGTGCAAAACCTCAAATGGTCAGCATTCAGGGCTCTCAAACACACATTAAACCACTAAACATGCTTTTGGAGCTGCTAGATAAATTGCACTTCTCGTCCATGAAGACTTTTTGCGGATTAAATCCGAAACGTTCTCGGAGAATCCACAAAATAGGTCAGCTGTGGGACAACTGAAGATCCAGACCAGTTCCTGGATGAAGAACGGTCCTCCAGAACGTCAATTCTCATGCATTCATGTGGGATGTTGTTTGTGCTGTAAAATACATGCCGTGAGGAAATCTGTCTTTGGTAACATGGAGAGCCTGGAAATAATATATTCCTAAAATATTCATATCCAGAAGCCTCTGAGAAACAGTCATTGGAAATCCATCTGTTTTAACATCGAGCAGCTCTGTACACACTTTGTGGCATTCATCTACAGGCCAGTGGCTTTCACACTCAATCCTCAGGGAGCTCTGCAATGCGCATCGCACTGTTTGCCTCGCTCTAACACACTTTCTTCAACTCATCAGCTAATAATCAGGCCCTTGTTGAATCAAATGTGTTTTAGAAAGCGCTACGCTTTCAGGGGCAAAAATTAACGCCAGTTGTTACTTTGCTCTGTATACTATTCACCTGATGTATTCGTAACGGCATGTTAATAGCACAGCCAGGTTATAACACGAATCATTTGTTTTCTTCCGGACAAAAAGCAGTGTCTTCGTTCTGGGAAGTGCGCAGCCTTACATAATCAGTAATAAAGTGGAAGCTTCTAATATATACAGAAATATGCGAGGAAACAGAATGTGAATGTAAGAAGAAGTTCCATTGGAAAAATATACGCATTTATTAAATCCATTATTCATCAGAAAAATCAGCTGTTTGTAAATTAGACGCTTCAGTCCACCATATTCATGCATTTGCTGCTGAGAGAATGAATGTTAGATCTCTATTTATCCTGTATCATTACAGCACAAAGGGAATGGTATAATAATAATAATAATAATAATAATAATAATAATAATAATAATAATAATATGGCAAAAAATAATAACAATAACAACCAACAATACTATAACAACAATAATAATAATAATAAAAAATAATATATAATATAATATAATAACAACAACAACAGCAATAATAATAATAAGAATAATAATAATAATAACAATAACAGTAACAGCAACAATAACAATAACAAAAATAATGAATAAAAATAATATTAATAATAATAATAATAATAATATAACAATATCAATAATAATATATTAATAATATAATATTAATAATAATAATAATAAATAATAATAACAATAACAATAACATTGCTAATAACAATAACAATAATAATAAAATAATAATAATAATAATAATAACAATAATAATAATAACGACAATAATAATAATATTAATAATAATAATATTAATAAATAGTAATAACTAATAGCCAAGACAATAATAATAATATTAATAATATGTAATAATATTATTAATAATAAATGAGATATAGAATGTGGAGTAAATAGACAGTCCAGTAAATTATTACACTACTATTGCATAACTGATATGTGATGGTCAGGTTACTGGCACTGATAAATGGTCATATGTTTCTACAATAGAAACCCTATATTTCTATTTTGTTCTATTTTTTAATATTTATTTTAAAATTAAAATATTTTTTGAATTATTTCTGTTATTTATGTATCAGCATTATATTCTCTCAGGACTTTTATTTTGAACAAAGAAAGAGAGCAAACAGCCCCTCCCTTCTTGTTTTCCTCTATAATGTAACATGTGGGTCACTAACACCATCAGCACTGGAAGCTCTTTTGAATTACAAGTTACATTTATGTAATTCAATTACATTGTAACTGAATTACAATTTGTTCTGATGTGCATCATGTCTGTAGCGTCCTCTGATCCTGAGTTATGAAGCCTGAAAACGGCCTGGGACATACAAATAGCGGTCTTGGGTTCTAAGACTTCATTCAAGTTCAGTCCACATTTTCGCTCCGTGAAGAGTATCGCGTTACCACGCAACACTACAGCGTACCAAGCACCTGTACCTTCCATCAGCACTGGTGAAACGGCAACTATCAGATTCAAGCAGCGTATGAAGCGTCAATCCATCTGTAAATCAGCGGCCCGTGCCCTAGAGCGAAGGTCATGATGTATTTCCCTTTCGACATGTACCTCGATTCCGTCATCCAGTGCACCATCTGGCACATATTCAATTCTCATCACTCCTCAGCCGCGCGCCTCTCTCGGGCCTGTACCTGCCCTCTCAAACCGTAACCTTGTAACGCGGAAACGTATTGGTGCCAGCCGTTTACTCGGCTTTGCACCACGTAATGCGCCTCTGGTGCGACCGCGCAGGCCGACTGTGAAATACTACAGTGGTGCCGCCGCTTCGAGGACAATTGCTTTTTAAGAGTGCTCCATTTGTATTTAAATAGAGCTTGGTGCGGGGAGGGGAGTGCCGGAGTGTATAAGAGTAATGCATAGTTAAAGGAGTGGAATAATAGTCCCGCGCATGTATTGGCGGGAAGGATGAAAGGCGTAAGCCCTTTCAGACACACACCGCGGACAGATAACCACGAACTGCGTATATATTGTCTTTTCACGGTCACTAAGCGAAATGACCCTGGCTCTCAAGGTTACTGGAGGAAGTTGGTTTTTTTTCCTACAGGCTGCCATATGCTGTCGTTTGGAATCAGCCCCAAGGCCCCTGGGTCAGTTCGGAATTACCGAGGGTGATGCTCCGCACAGGAAGGAGAAAAAAGGGAGATGCGAGTGTATGTACTGTGTGCGAATGTGTGTTGCTGTTCTAGCGGTATCAGCGGGCCCTTAATGCAGCGTTATTCTTTTAGCCTGCCAAAGATTGATCTCCCCACTTTGCCCTTAAAGTGAGTCTTTTATAATTAGAAGAGAGAACCTCAATGGGAAGAGGAGTTAAGTGATGCCTGCTACAGCAGTGGGAGAGTGAAGGTCCGTGGGGGACTTCTGAACCCGTAACGCATTCGCATTCAGGCCGAGACCTCACCTGCCTGCCCCCCTCCCGCTCTCTCTCTCTCTCTCTCTCTCTCTCTGTCTCTCTCTCTCTCTGTCTCTCTCTCTCTCTCTCTCTCTCTCCTGTCTCTCTCTCTGTCTCTCTCTCTCTCTCTCTCTCTCCACCGTTAAAACTGAGGGTGGGAGATAAGATGTGTCTTAAGAATAGTATGAAGTACTAGATTAAGGCTGATTATTTTGTACCAACGTGGGCAGAAAGCAATATTCTTTATAACACAATGCACTTAGGTCAGAGGCCAAGAATGACCGCGCCGCCACTGCGTGGTAGTCTTTGTGCATATTGGTGAGGCCGTGTCACCTCCGTCCATAAAACTCCACCTTGGTGTGTGCAGCTCACTAGCGTCATGTATACTTTGAGCTTTCGGCTATTTCAGTCTCTGCTTCAGTCAGCTAGATACCAGCGATGTGTGGTGTCAGGTTCTAAGGGTTAAGGGCGTTGAGGAGCGTGGGGTCACAATGGGACAATATGTCTATATAAGGTTGCATGAAAATTGTATGCCTGGTTGGTGTCATGCCAATTTGAGGTGCAGTACCCAACCTCATTAGGACTCTCCCCCCATCACATATGATGCTCCAAACAGGAGGCCGAAGACAAGCACTTGACAATACATATCCAATACATGTGAAGCCAGACTCCGCCTCTTTTCACACTGCTGCCATTGCATCATTGCCTGGGTGTAATTAATATGAGACAGAGCGCCATCTATCCTCCTAAACGGAGCATGGCCAATTTTGCCCTCTCAGGCTGCGGCTGCTGATGTGTATCTACTTTTAAAATGAGGTTGTTCCGTACTGGTTTGGGTTAATGGGACAGCATGGTTATGGGTGATTGGGACTGGGACAGTGTTAAAGGCTTTACTAATGACGAAATTGATGAACCTGGCGATAGAGAACCTCTGTGTATGCTCTGTGTCAGTCAGCATTAGATTCCATCCCCTCTTAATCTGTATCAGACCCTAGATCGTCACAAAGATACAAGTAGAAGGATGGAGGGAGTCACTGAAGAGAGAAAAGGTGGGGTACACACCCAGGGTTCTTGGTCACGATGATGGTGACCCCTCCTTCACCGTCACTTCCTGTTTTAATCTGATGGATCTGGGATCAAACGGGGCAGCCGTGGTCTGGTGGTTTGGGAACGATTCGATTCCCTGACCTGGCAGGACATGACTGAAGTGCCCTTGAGCTCCCCAGCTGCTCCATGGGCACCATGGATGGGGCTGCCCAATACTTCGGGCATGTGTGTGGGTGGGTGTGTGTGTGAGTCACTGTGTGTGGATGGGTAGGGGAATGTGTGGTCAATAACAGGGGCATCACCTGGCCTGTTCAACCCCTCCTGCATCCCACCCCATCAGGACACCAGACCCACAGTCCATCATGCCAAACCTGAAAACATAACAAATGAACTCTCTCTGTCCACTCCATCAGCTCCTCTGACCACATAGAATAACTGCAGGTTCTATAATTCAGACTGTGGATTAATGTGTTTCTCTTTTGCAGACTATTCCTCATTTCACCTGATCTTCAATGATCAGGACTACAGACCACCACAGAGCAGATATGATGTGAGTGGTGGGTCATTCTCAGCACTGCAGTCACACTGACATGGTGGTGGTGTGTTGAGGTGTGTTGCTGGTACGAGTGGATCAGACGCAGCAGTGCTGCTGGAGTGTTTAAAACCCCTCAGTGTCACTGCTGGACCGAGAACAGTCCACCAACATCCTGTGGGCAGCATCCTGTGAGCACTGAAGAAGTTTCTGTCTCCTGACTTTTACATCTACAAGACACTCACTAGGAGAGTGTCTCACAGAGTGGACAGTGGTGGTTACAGTGTTTTACACTCAGCAGCACTGCTGTGTCTGATCCACTCGTACCAGCAACACACACTAACACTAACACATTTCTATATTTTAATAAATCTCAGTTGACATTAGTTTCGTATTTGGTCGAATAGGATTTGTCTCAGCGGTATATGAGCCCTGTCCTCTCTGGCTTTCAGCGCCATACATCCAAGCCAAGAATCATCCAGGAGCCGTCAGAGTTAAGAGCGTCGCAACCCTGTATCTCCAACTCTCTCCCACTCTCATTTTCTCGCCCACTCTCACTCCACCCTTGAAGCACTTTCCCCGTGCCGACTGTCCTCCGTCACAGTTCACAGATCCATAGTGTCAGGCTGCACCTCCTGAGACAGGGTGTCCCTATTAGGCCAGGCGTTTGAACAGGGATCGGGGCGGATATTCATCGGCGGACTCTTTCATCATGACCTTCACCATACATTTCTAGCCAAGCCTGCCACATTTCATAGGCGGAAGAGTGCGGGGAGCAGTGAGGGCTACAACTGCGTTAAGAGATTACACATGAAGGGCGTTCACGGCCGATGCGGAGCGAAAAGTGGCACTAATAACATTGGGTCGAGTGCCGACGTACTCTGTCTGTTTGTCCTCTCTGTTTGGGTTGGACCGTGTTTCACTGTTGATGCTGGTGACTGATGATTAGCGCATTGCCTCAATGTCTAACATGATTAAGTGAAAGTCACCAATTCTTCTTTAACACCAACAACCACAACTGTATCATTGGCAGAGGGGGCTCGGGCACAGCACTCAGTCAAACAATGCAGTCTGACTGATCCAGCGAGCGCGACAGCTCTCCAAAATGGCTTTCCCTCCCTCCTCCTCGTCCTCCTCCATCCTCCTCCATCCTTCTCCCCTCTCATTTTCCCCTTTTTTCAGGCCCTTTCTCTTATCTCCAGAGAATATGATTTGTCATGGTGACTGAGAGGGAGATAGAAAAAAAAATGTTTACTCCGGAAAAAAACACACCTCAACGTCTCTTATGCCACTCTTAATGTATTCTCTTAAAGTCGATCGCGATGGCACGAGAAGATTAATTTATCACGCCATCAAGCACAGGAACCGCTGTTGAGAGGAATGGGTGTAAATTGCGAGGCGATGACAATGGCCGCGTTACAGATCGTTCTCTGTATCTGCGTCTCATATTGAAACTCCGGGTGGGGAGGGGTAGAAAAGCAATTTCGTCAGAGTTCGTCAAAACTTTCTGACGGGGGTAATTTTGATCCATTAGCTCTCCTCTGTTCGCCTCCAACAATTTTCCATCGTTCACTTTTCTCACATACGAAGATGTTGGAAGAAATTCCCCTGTCGAGCAGCATCTGTTTTCCATAAAACATGGCGGGAGCCTCATACATGTGCCACACCAATCCGCATCCGCCAGCGTCTCCCATGTTTGCCCATTAAGTCAAAGTGTTGCTGTATGTCTAAATCACAGGATACAAAAAAACAGCACCAACCTGACAGGCGGCACAATTAGAGAATACGGGCTTTATTCTTGAGGTGTTTGTCAATCAGTGAAGTGCCCTGCAGCTATGAATATCATACTTTTGCTAGCCAAGAATAGCCATACAGTCCATCTCTAATTACACATACTATTACCCACGATCGTCATTCCTCTCAAGTGTGTATCTAAAAGTGTCTGAATATAGGATCCATGCTTGGGAGTTTGGATATCACGTGAAAGCAGGATGAATCTTTGTTCAGACTACATCATTAGCATATCCCATTAGCACCATAATTACGGGTTCTTTAACATCAGAGCGTGAACAACCACTCTCACTCTCGCGCACACTAGCATACGTCCAATAGGATCAGCCGCCCAGCAGTTTCTCAGCTTTTGAACAGTTTTTAACATTGATCGGCGGTGATATCTGCCGAATACCGTCTGATTTTGTGTACCAGGTGAATCCTGTCTGAATGATGGAAGAAGTTCTCCATCAATAAGAGTGCCACAGATACTTTCAAACAATGCTTTTTATTAATGTTAGAACTTGATTTTTGGTATTTAGGAGACAGTCACACACATTATTTCCAGGAGAGCCTGGCTATAAATTTACCTTCATTTCAGATGTAAATATTAAGATAGTTTAAAATATTTATATGAATTTATTTTGATTATAAGGACTAAAAACATCTCTGTGCTCAAAATGCAGTGATGTTGATGAATTATTTCTAATAATTAGAATGACAGTGATGTTTAGAATAATCAGTTCAAAAAAATTGACATAATGATCTCATAAAAAACAACCTGAAAGTCTGTATGCAGGTTGAACATCAGCCCCACCCTCTCTCTGATCAGTCAGAGTCTGTGTACAGGTGAACATCCCAGCCCGCCCCTCTCTCTGATCAGTCCAGAGTCTGTATGCAGGTTGAACATCAGCCCGCCCCTCTCTCCTGATCAGTCAGGTCTGATTGGAGTTGAATAAACTAGCCTCTCTGATCAGTCAGAGAGTCTGAGATGCAGGTTGAGGAAATCAGCCGCCCCTCTCTGATCAGTCAAGTCTGGCATGGATTCGACATCAACCGCCTCTCTCTCCTGATCAGTCAGAGTCTTAGCTGTGCAGGTTGAGGAATCGGCCGCCCTCTTGATTGGTCAGGTCTGTGCAGGTTGATCATCAGCCCCGCCTCTCTCTGATCAGTCAGAGTCTGTATGCAGGTTGATCCATCAGCCCCGCCCCTCTCTGATCAGTCAGAGTCTGTATGCAGGTTGATCATCTGGCGCCCCTCTCTCTGATCAGCCCAAGTCTGTATGCAGGTTGATCATCAGCCGCCCCTCTCTCTGATCAGCCAGAGTCTGTGCAGTTGAACATCGGTCGCCCCCTCCTCTGATCAGTCAGGTCTGTATGCAGGTTGATCATTCACGTGGACAGAGCAGTAAACATGCATGGAAACTCAACTTTGGTAGCTAAGCTAGGATTTAATTCAGTTGGAGTGGTGAGCTGTTTTCGTTGAATAGTTATGAGGAGAAGTGTATTTCTTATATGATGTGAATCATGTCTCTAATAAACTATAGCCACAGACTAAAGTCGTTATTTTTAAAAAATCCTGTGCTAGTTGTGTGAATCCCAGTCTGGATGTATCTTTTGAGTCCTAGTTCCTCTCAGTGTTCTGTCTCCAGGCTCTGGCACAAGAGCTCTTCCCAGGCAAGATGCGCTGTCACCCCTAATTACCACAACACTTGCTCATTAGGGGGTCTTGCGTCATGGACCTGATTAAAAGAAGAAACATATCAGCACATTCACTGTGCATAAACATAATAGACTATCCAGCTTGTTTAACATCGCTAGTCTACCCATGAGATCTGTTCCTCCAATTCCTGAAATGTTTGGTCTCTCTGTCCATTTTATGGTGTTTTTGTGTTTTTAACTTTTCCTGAGAGAGTAAACCACAATGTTTGTAAGTGTGGACCATCCTCACTGAGTGAGCTGGGAACAAAAAGCAGGGTACCAGTAGATTTCTGAGAACTAACGTCAGCTGATGAGATGAAGCCAGGGCCCCTTGCCAAGGGAGCTGACTGAGCTGGAGTTGGAAGTGAAGTGCTCAGGTGTGGCAGTGGTGGGCGGATTTTTGTCAGAAGGAGAGAAAGCAGTTGTTAGATATTTGTTATGTGTCCACAGCTCTGAAGACTGGGTGGAAGCAAACTGAGAGGCTTTTGGGCTGCAGTTCAGGCAGCTTTTTGGGTGAGTGGCCAAGCCCCCATACCCATCCCTCAGAGAGAGAGGGGTGGAGGGTCTGACGTTGTGCAATGGGACTTGAGGTTTGGCCCAAAGTCTCATGTAAAATTTTGCAGCATAAACTGAACGAGGTGCCTTCATGGACGTTTCGGTTGAAATGCGGTGTGAAATGTGCCTCAGACCACAGTTTGGTGATGTTCTATAATCAAACTGAACCATAGATTTGTTTGTTTGGAATTTTTGAGACATTTCCTACGACGTTGGGACTGGGATTGGATTAAATTGTTGCACTGATGCGACCACCAGCTGGAATTAAGGTCACACACTGATATTTCGTTGGACCTCCATTAGCTTTAATCACGGCAGGCGTTCGCTGTGGCATCGTTTCCTCAAACCTCTGCAGCATCACAACATTTATTTCTGTTCAGAGCTGCATTCATTTTCCTCCAAGTTCTTGGGTGATGGAATTTGGGCACAAGTGTTCTCAGCATCCCAAAAGATCTCCCAATGGGGTTTTGGGTCTGGACTCTGTGGTGGTCAATCACGTGTGAAATGATCTCCTGCTCTAGTCCCTCTTCACAGTCTGAGCTGATGTGGAATATGGCCGTGCCATCAGGGAAAATAAAGTCCATTCATGGAAAAATCTGTTCAGAACATTCAGGAGGTCAGCTGACCTCATTCTTTGGACACATACTGTTACAGAACCTCGACCTGACCAACTGCAGCAACCCCACGTCCCCAGCACACACCTCCCCCCATAAGCTGGTACGATCACTTCATCTGCCTCTCTTCTTACTCTGATGCCCGTCACTCTGGACCAGGGTCAATCTGGACTCTTCAGACCACATGACCTTCTTCCATCGGTCCAGAGTCCAGTCTTTACACTCCCGAGCAGATTGAAGCAGTTTTAATACAAGTTCCAGTCTCACTCTGATCAGTGGTATTCTTAAGGCTGCAGCGGTTTAGTCCCAATCCCTTCAGTTCCCTTCGCAGTGAGCGTGAAATGCTCTTACTTTCACTATTAAACAGATCCCTGAGATCTTGCTGTTCTTCTACCATTTGATTTCACCAAACACACAGTCACCAGTGTAGTTTCTCCTTATCACGTTTTCTGCTTGGTGAAAATATTACTCAAATAGCTGAACAATCACTTCCTGATATAGGATTAATATTTCATATGGTTGATTAATAAATCAGTTGAGGGTTCAGTATTTTGTTCCCCTTACAGCTGAAGCAATCACCCATGCAGTAGTATCAATGGAGCCTCTTCCACTTACACTGTGAGTGTACCATTTGTTGTTTGGCCGGAGAAGCATTCTGTTTGGCGAATTCAAACTAGCGAGTTCTGCACTTGAAGTTGGTGCTGCTGGTAGTAATGCTGTAATATCAGCAGTACGACGGGAAGAGAGTAGTCAGAACTCTCCCTTCTATAAAGTAACTATGGGATGCAAGGCATGAGAGATTTACCAGGTCTGATAACCTTTGTAAGCGTCCCAGTTTTCTGATATGTTCCACTATCACACTTCACTGATTCTTCACTTCTTATTGTTCTTCTAATGATTAGATCCGTGAAGGAATAGAAAACATCACTCTGCAGTTCACCACTTTACAGAGAATACTGGAAACCTTTTATCAACTCTTACAGCCTGAGATTCAAACATCGCGGGCAGTTACATGCCATTTTCTAGGCTTCGTACATATCTCAGGATCAGCTCTGTCCACGTGAACATGATCAGCCTGCATACAGGCTCTGACCCCAGTCAGAGAAGCGGGGCTGATGCTCAACCTGCTCAGACTCTGACTGATCAGAGAGAGGGGCGAGGAGCTGATGCTCAACCATGCAGACTCATTTGATCAGAGGGGAGCAGGGCTGATGCTCAACCTGGCCACAGACTCTGACTGATCTGAAGAAGAGGGCAGGGCACGATGTCAACCTGCATACAGACTCTGACACGATCCAGAGAGAGGCGGGGCTGATGCTCCAACCTGCATTCTGAACTCTGACTGATCAGAGAGAGTGGGAGTGATGATCAGCACATGCTGAACTCTGACTGATCCAGAGAGAGTGGGGCTGATGATCAACCTGCATGCACAGACTCCTGACTGATCAGAGAGAGAGAGGCGGGGCTGATGATCAACCTGCGCCTGAACTCCAGCTGATCAGAGGGGCAGGGACTGCTCTCGCTACACATACAGACCTGACTGATCAGAGAGAGGGGGCGGGGCTGACTCTCAACCTGCATACAGACCCTGACTGATCAGAGAGAGGGGGCGGGGCTGACTCTCAACCTGCATACAGACTTTGACTGATCAGAGAGAGGGGGCGGGGCTAATGACGTGGGTTATAGAAGAAAATGAGGATGGAGGGGCTGTTTGCTCTCTCTTCGCTCACAGTGTTCAAATTTCAGAATAAGGAATAATACTGATACTTAAAATATAAAGGGTTTATTTTGTTAAGACCACAGTCAGTTATGTATCATAAATATCCTTAAAATGATCAATTCCTAACAAGATTTATAAGGTACAAACCAAATCCTGTTACTCAAAAATCATGCATGCGTGACTGTCTCCTATAAATACTAAATAATGAAAATGGTGAATAAATGTATGTCAAACTACCAAAATATCTGGTAAAACTGGCTCAGGGCTTATTAGGTTAATGGAAGCGTGTGTAAAGTCTCCTTCTTGAAAATCAATCAATCAATAAATAAATAAGAAAGCGGTGCCTGAGGATATTTCCAGCTAATTATTTTTATTATGGATTAATGCGCTGATTATTTTCTCGATTAACCGATTGATTGTCTAGTCATGGAGACGTAGCCCACGTAGCCCAGGATGAAGTGTGTCACGCAAAGACCTGAATCTTCGGACCTTTGGAAATCCCACTTCTGGGGAATGAGACCACCTGAATCAAATGCCGTGAGACCCCTTCCCATCGGAAACATAAGAGCAAGCTTAGAGATGCAGGCCTGATGCACTGCTGCATGTGGGACTAACGATTTCAGAAACTGTCAAAGCTCCATCACTCTTCTGAGGTCATTATTCCAGTGGGTCAGTACCCAGCAGGCGATATTCCCTCCTGGAAAGGCCGGTCTCCTCTTAACTCTGAAATTAATTCACTCTTCCTGCATCTAATCCTCAGGAGTTTAATTCTGATCCGGCTGATTATCAGGCCTAATAAAAATAGTGACAGCAGGAGGAGCCTGCCCATTTTCCCTCTCTTCCTTGGACACATTCCCCGGAAATCGGTGCCTGAGCTTTGGCGGGGAAATCTCCCAACAGGCCAAGCGCACACCAGGTAATACTGTGGCAGCGTGGGATTGATAAGGGCTGGAGAGAGTGCGGCCATTATCGGTGGAGAGCGGCATGTGTGAAGGATTAGCTTGGATCAGGCTTATCCCAGGCTGTCCGCATCAGTAGTGCTAGCCAGCCGGAGCTGCTCTCCCTCTTACCCCCGTCTGTACTCCGGGAAAAGGCTCGGCACTCTTATCCCGCCACTGAGAGACTTAGGGGCTATCACAGCTTCCTCTGGTCACTCCAGTCCAGCGCAGGGAGAGCGCCGGGGTTGAGGGAATTACTCAGCAAGCCGTGATATGTCATTGGCAGGCTCGGGATGCGCCAGAGAACGGATTAGGGGGGGATTTTTTCTGGGAATCCCTGAGGAGAAGAGGCGCAAACCAGATTTGCAAATCTATAGGTTGCTGTAGATGAAGGGGTGGAAATTTCCATGGCTTTATTGATGGAAACAGAGCTTACTGTATGAGAAAGTTGATAAGACCTGTTTGGGAATGTGCTTGCGTATGTGGAGTGGAAGGCCGAGGGTGTGAATTTACTGAGATCAGCAAGAAATCAGGTTTTTGATGATGTCGGAGAAAGAAAAAAAAACGATAGAGACATCATTATTTATCCGGGTAAAAAAAGTGGAAGGAGGACTCTCTCAGCGCCGTTTGAACACCCTCCATATTATTCCCACCTCTTGCATGAAATAGAAAATTACTTCTCTTTGCTCATTTATGAGATTATTTGTGTTAAATTAGCAACGGGGAAAAAAAATCAGTCCAGCGAAGGGCGATAAAAATGAAATTGCGTGGAAATTCTTCAGGTGTATGAGAGGAAACGAACGCCGAGGAGCCGAGTTAATAAAGAAAACATGTTGTCAGTTTGCAATCTCTCCCACTTCAAACATAATTCAATTTCCTCTATGAAAGGAGATACAGCTTTTAATTAAATTTGTTTTAGTTTTTTGCAGAGGTGCAATAGGTGAGGGACCTCAATTATAATGTTCTAATTAAAAAACATAAATAAATAAATAAATGTGGAGGGGGGGGGGGGGGTGGAAAAATGAGGAGGAAACTCGAGAAGCTTATGAAGTTTCCTCTATCGCATCGCTCCTATTAAAGCAAGGAAGCATTGCTCAAATTGAAAGTGACGGTGGAGCCGGTGGAAGGCGGCATTTGATTTCCAAATTATCATATTTTCTGAGTCAATAATAAAAAGCTTATGATAGCTCCTCAGTAGCTGCACCGACGGCCTTTAATAAGATGGGGCCACTGAAGCAGGGGACAGTGTGTGTGTGTGTGTGTGTGTGTGTGTGTGTGTGTTTACGCACAGTTCAAGTTGCAGCGCTGGCTAGATATAAGCTTACCGTACTTTAATATCAAGCATGAAATCAAGATTGCACTTATCTGCTGATTAGAGTGACGACTCCGCCTGCAGTGGATTTAATGATTTCATATTATTATTCATTTGATTTTAAAGGACAAACACAACCGTTGGCTGCTGTCCTCCAGTCTTCGTCTTGGGGGGGGGGGGGGGAGGAGGGGGGTCAAGGCCGGATCCGGATCCTGCTTCCATTCCATTGATGGGGTGGAGACGGGGGCAACACGAGAGGCTACGGATGAGCTCTAACCTGCACGAGGCGAATGAATTGTAGTGTTTTGGGGGGTGAGCACCCCTCATTGATTTGTGAATGGTAATCTCCGCTGATGAGGCGTGGCGGTAGATGTATGCATACCCCGGTGATTACGGCCCCAGCGGGCACGGCTCGCTTCATTAGGCAGGGCCGGGGAGCGCTGACCCCGGACGAGTCGCTCTGCGGCAGGCTCAGGGATAATTGTCTGGGGAAGAGGGGGGGACGGAGGGGACAGAGGGGAGGTGGGGGTTTAGCAGAGAAGGTGCAGGTCTCTTACAGACGGCCCCGCCGAAGGCTGCGGGTCTACTGCAGGGCCAAAGAGCAGCGGGGAGAGATCTATCAAGGGAACTGCTCTGTGCTGCGAATCCCTGATGAGAGCTCTCCAGCCTGTCCCGAGTGTGTGTGTGTGTGTGTGTGTGCGTGGGGGGTGGGGGGCTACAAGCAGCCTGCCATTCTGAAGACAGAGAAATGTAGTGACATCCATGTGCTGTCAAAATGTTAAGCGAAGCTGCCATCACCATGCTTAGCTCCTAAGGGACTGTGAAGGACTATATTTAGAGGACTATGATATTATTTAGACACACATTAGTTCTAGATAACCTCCCAGTGTTCCAGTGACATGCATGTGAAAGTGTGCTAATGCAAACTGACTTATCGAGTCTATTAAAGTAAGGTTATATAATAAGGACACCTGTCCATGACAGTTGGACACAATCAAATTCCCAGCCAGTGATGGAGTAGCAAGCAACCCTGGTCCTAGAGGCACCTTTAACACAGCCCATCAACACCCCATGAAGGGCTTGTTAATTAGCTGATTGGTTGAGTTGGGTGTGGTGGGAGCAAGGACAACTTCACATTATAGAGGGTAGGGGTGCCTCCAGGACCTTGGCTAATATTCTCACCCATGGGAACTCAATAATCTGATCACAGAAAATCAGATCTGGTCAGTAATCCAATCAATGCAGTTCCATGCAGTTCCATGCATTGATTGGATGGAATCTCATGGTGGTGGAAACTCCACCACCTTTTCACATTGTCTGCAAAATCACATTTTTAAGATGTGAACAGAGTCGGTCAGGTGGTTTGGAGTGAAACCCTCTGAAGAAAGTTATTTGCAGTTCGACAGAAACTTACTGAGAGCTGTTCACAGTGGAGTGAACAGAACCAGACATTAAGTGCCTCTAAACACTGCCTGCCACAAAACCATCACATGAAATAGCTATGAAGACATCTGGAGCTCGTCTGACACATTACTTTCTGACAGTTTTAAGAGAAGATTTTGTTCAAAAACATATTTTTACATCCCGTCGTGTTGCAGAGAGATATGCAAAGTAGTGTTTATTACCCAAAGAAATATAATAATATAATTACTACGTTTGCAGTCTCTACAAACCCATACGGTCATGTAGGGAAATGTATTTCTGAAGTGTGGGGTTGGATTTTAAAACGAGTAAAGAACAATGCGTTTCTGGACACTTTCATAGGTATGATATGAATACATTTTACTTTTACTAATTATATATATATATATATGATCTAATATATGAGTAAGAATCCCGGATAGTAAATGAAATGGCTATATTTGATTCCCTTCATCACTGTAAAAAAAAGAAATAAGGAAATGAGTCTGTAAGTTTCTCTACTCACACAAAAATCTGGCATATGGCCACACACACACACACACACACACACACACACACACACACACACGATGTTTTAGGAGCATCATTTTAAACCACTTCTCTCAGCAATAAGAGATCCTCATTTTGGAGAAAGTATCTGAGATCTTCTGAGCTGCTCTACAGAATAAAGCTTGGTTCCAGATTTCTCCTGGATGCCCCAGCAAAGCACCAGGATGTGTTCAGTTCCATCACATTAAACATCACTAAGCACTGATTTACTAAATCATGAATAATACTGGACTTCCTGTTTGATTAACGCAGTGATTCAATTCAAACGTTTGGTTTTATTCTAAATGTTAGTGATTTACTGCCTAAAATGTCTGCATAGTTCTGTGTTTATATAATTTCCATATATGTGGGAATATGAAGGTACGGTTGGAGTCTGTGAAGAGCTCCTGCAGTCAGAGTGAGTTTAAAGAAGAGAGGAGATGAACAGCTGCTTTGTCTATCAAAACCTGAGAGGATTGTATTATAAGTTACGATTTAAATGAGATCATATTCATTTTTGCTTCGTATACTAATGCATCAGTCCATACCTTTTCGATCGGTTTTGTTTCTGTTTGTTATATTTATGAATTTAATATTTGTTATCTTTATTGTGTTTATATATGTACTCATTTTGGGATTTTTGGCCTTCTTCCAAACTTGAGTTACGTCATAAATCCATATATGTGTGTATTTCCATTGATGTTTACTAATATGTACACTATCCAATCCTTTATGACACTATGTCTTATATACACACACACACACACACACACACACACACACACACACACACACACACACACACACATCTCTGCTGCAGCTGTAAAAGCTGTTCGGGGGGCTGAATCCTCCAGAGGTAAAAAGAAGGCCCCCAAAGAAGGACCGTGAAACCAACACAACAGAACAACGGAGAACTTGTCTTCAGGGTTTAGTCAGAGAGGAGACGGTGACGTGTCATAACCGGAGATTACAGTCCTTGTCCAGGAGAGAGACTCCTTGAGGATCTAACCCTTGTGACAAGGACGTCAAACAATCAGCATGAGCTCAAGCATTTAATGACCACATAAACATTATTGATGCTGCCAGCACTTCGTGATTTATGAGAGCAAAACTATATTACATGTGTAAGAGAAAGCCTCATTAGAATTTCCCTCCCACTCACAGACAGTGACTGTACCCACTCAAGAAGAGCAGCTAGCACCCCGTCCTTCCCGGCAACCTTTTCCGCCTGCAAGGAGAGCGAGACGGAGAGAGAGAGAGAGAGAGCGAGAGAGAGAGAGAGAGAGAGAGAGAGAGAGAGAGAGGCTGTAACATTTAAAGACAGGCCAGCATTGTGGGGAAGCGTCTTATCACACACACATTGGCTGTCAGAGCAACCCTGACCCGCTCATTAGATATGCAAGTGCATTAGTGTGGACGCTGTCTGTTAAAGGTCAGGCAGGGAGGATGCTGGGATAGCGGAGGAGAGATGCTGCGGAGTGGGGAAACCTTCAGGCTCACCCCTTTGAACTTCATATCACTCCGGCCAGTGCTTAATAGGTCTCGGGGGAGGATCAGACAGAGAAAAGGCGAAGAGGGGGGCCGCAGAGGCGTAATGGGACATCACGCCACCTTGACATTTTAATTAAGACTCTACCCCATTAACATGCACAAAGCCGGGGTAAAGACAGGCCTAATGTAAATTCATACGCCGCACGTACTACGCCATCGCCGGTTTGTCATAGACATGCTGTGGGGACGCCCGAGACAGGGAATAACTGCTATCTGCAGAAAAGTCCCCAAACCAGTGTGGCTGACCACCAGCACCAGGACTGGGCACCACTGCAGTGAGAAATAACTCGAACACAACCAGTTTAGGAATCGGTGCTCATTTACAAAAATGGACTAAATTTGGAACAATGAAAGTTTCAGGACTGTTTAAACTTTAGGCCAATTTTATGGGATGTTTTCGTAGTTTGACATGCTTTTATTCACCTAAACAAAATGATAATTCTAAAATGTCTTCATTTAATGAGGTGATGAGTTGTATTATCAAGGATATTTATAATAATCAATTCTGCAAAATACCTGAAAGTGGTCCAAATAAAATATACAATCTGTATGTCCTTTAGCCCCGCCCCCTCTCTCTGATCAGTCAGAGTCTGTATGCAGATTGATCATCAGCCCCGCCCCCTCTCTCTGATCAGTCAGAGTCTGTATGCAGGTTGATCATGTTCACGTGGGCAGAGCAGTAAACATGCACTGGATGCTCCTTTGGTATTTAAACTGGAATTTAATTCAGTTGGAGTGAATTCGAGCAGTTTTCCGTTATGAATTACTGACTGATAATTCATCACACACTGAGGAGACCATGTTTAGATAGGGTACGTCTTGTTGGGTAGTAGAAGAACCTGTAGAAAGCGGTGCAAACAGAACACCACCTTGTGAGTAGCACTGTTTGGAAAGTTGGGTTGCTGAGAGCAAGCAAAGCTAGAAAAACAAATAAATCAAATAAAATCACGACTCAGCAAGTAATGGACTGCCCAAACCATGAATATCTGCACGATTACGGTTCTCTACAGGCATGTAATAGTCTTCACGCTTTATACACACCATAATATTTTGCACCAACAAGAAAAGAGGGCCGAAAAAGCCGCAGACACACAACTCTCACACACGGGTACCACGTCCTATTGCCTTCTACCTTTCCGAAATTACAGTCGCACCTCAGACACTGAACTCAATAGGCTTCTCTTGAGTTCCTATTTTGACAAATCCCATCTTGAGCTATGAAGAAAGAAGCAGGTATTGATCCAGAGGGCACCTAATTTATCACAGTGCCTGAAATCCTGAAAAAAATATTTGACCAAGGGGGTTATTCAATACTATTTTCTCCATCTACCCACAGAATTAAACCGGTCTTTTTTCCCCGGCAAAAAGTGAGTGATGACAGCTGTCAAGGAGATGGGATTTGTGACAGAAATTCTCTCGCTTCCCCCTTTTCTTCCCCCACCCTCATCTCTCTGCTTTCCTCTCCACTGGCTTCATTTACAACATGAATAGGCTTTCGGCCACGTGGTCACTGACACCTAAACGTGCAGCCCAGGCTGCTGTTTGAACATACAACCCCTCCACATAGGCTGAGCATCAAATGATCTGATTAAATCAAGCTGCGTGCCGCCAAAGGAAAGCTCATAACAGACCCGAGCTGGCCTCCGCCGGTGCCAAAAGAAAGGTTCTCGGAGTTTGTGACTTGCTCTTCGCAGCATGACTGAAACAAATTGCCCGCTCACTGTCCCGCGGAGGGTGGCGTCCTGACGGTGAGTCCACAGAGAGTAACAGCTTGTTGCTTAGTGCACAGCGTGTGAATAGTTATATGACTCAGCATTATTCTTTACGAAGCCCCAGTGGTTCAACCCGGGGTGTGTGTGTGTGTGTGTGTGTATGTTTGTGGGGGGGCTTCAGGATGTTTTCCGAAAAACAACTGCATAAGTCCAGACTTTAGATCCTTGAATACCTTTTAATTAAATCTTCCAAATCCTGCAGAACCTTGAGGGCCAGCAGGCGTGTGCCTTGCTGCGTCCACAGTAAGCCTCCACCACGTGTCTCAAATTAAGGTTCAATTGTTATGGCCGCCATTCATCATGTAAACTGCGTGTAGCTTCACTTACTAATGGCATGTTGGTGAGGATCGGCCCGTAAAGGGCTTTGTGAAATAGTGAGGTTTGAGATAAAGCAGAAATATTTAACAGTAATTAAAGATGTTCTTTCCCACCAGGACAGAGTTTAACGAAAGCAGTTATTCGTTGCACGTTCTCACATTCATCTGTACCTGATTTCACATTTAGAACGTTTTTATACGATGGACAGAAATTAACTTGTGCCTACAATTTATTTGATTTATATATATTTTTTTGCTTATAAGGACTAAAACACTTTATATCCTCTT
Organism: Acestrorhynchus altus; assembly: GCA_034509495.1. Lineage (NCBI taxonomy): Eukaryota > Metazoa > Chordata > Actinopteri > Characiformes > Acestrorhynchidae > Acestrorhynchus > Acestrorhynchus altus. The sequence continues at coordinate 29,899,776 of CM067516.1, forward strand.
GAAAATTGTAGCAACATTATCTTTCTCAGAACTTTTATTTTGAAATTTGAACACAAATTTCTTCAACATTTTGAAGAAAAAAACAGCCCCTCCCTCATTTTCCTCTATAAAGCAATATCTGGGTCAGTGACATCTTTAGCCCCGCCCCCTCTCTCTGATCAGTCAGAGTCTGTATGCAGGTTGAGCATCAGCCCCGCCCCCTCTCTCTGATCAGTCAGAGTCTGTATGCAGGTTGATCATCAGCCCCGCCCCCTCTCTCTGATCAGTCAGAGTCTGTATGCAGGTTGATTGTGTTCACGTGGACAGAGCAGTAAACATGCACTGGAAGCTCATTTGGTATTTAAACCTAACAAGGAAGCCAGTCTTGTAGTGTATGATATGTGGATCATGTCTGGAGGCTACTCTGACCCTGAGTTATGAAGCAGAATGTAGGTTCTTAGATACATTACAATGGTTCTTTGAGTCATCTTCAGTCTAGAACATCTCTTGTAAGTGGTTCTTTACAGAGTGGTGGCCTAAGACCTGGAGCTAGTGGGGAAGGGCTGGGCTTTTTAAAAACACATTCAAACCCCCAAGAGATGTCTACTCAATAGGGAACCTTGCAGAGTTGAAGGCAGTGAAGACAGCAGATGTAAGTGGTGCCCTGCACCAGCGGTAGATATGCACTGTTCTGTTCGAGGAGCTCTATAACTCAAGGGTCTTTGGAGTTAGCTCCTGGGTGACTGGAACAGGGGAAGAGGGGGAAGGCCTGAAGTTATCGTCGGAGTCGAGATACGTTACCAAGCGCGGCCATAACTCTGCTTTCAGTGGCTGCAAGCCGTGGTTTGTGTCACGGGTTCATCATTAAGGTGATGGGGAAGCACTGGCCGAGAAACAAAGCAGCGGCCCTCCGGCGTAGATCACTCCTTCTAAAGGGGAAACGGGAGCAGCCTGGCAGACAAACCTGCTCCGAATCATGTAGGAGAAGCCTTATAGCGAACGCTGTTTGGAATTAAAGGACGTTTTATTTCACACCCTCTTGTTCCGCCTCTTCTCTCAGCATGAGAACCACAAAGCCGGTCTTTGTTGTGCACGTCGCAGCCAAAGGCACACGCAGCTCTGAGTGGGACTGTGTACAGATAAATTGTATGATGATCAGCTGTCAAAGGCTAAAAACCCTCGCAAACTGAACGTGCAAATCTGAATTTGTTTGTGACATGCGTCACTTTACGGGGCACTGGAGGTGAGGCGAGAAGTGGAAAAAAACAATCAGAGTTGGAGTCGCATCCCTAGTCGAGAGATTGTTTGTACTGTTTGTAACGCAGGCGTGCAGCAGCACTCAGTCGCACGCACGCACAGACAACACTGCTTTGATTTTTCATCATGAGGAAGAGGACGGGTAAGAGAACAGCTTCCTCTGTCCTGCTCCATTACACACAGATTGTTTTGGGAGGGAAAATTGGTTTGAAAATTGTTTTGTTTATTGTAGACGGAGGATGCGTGTACTGTAGGCAGGACTGTACCTCGCACCCTCCTCGTACGCTGCCTTCAGGGTGAATCTATTACACAGATGTCCAGCCTCAGGAAATAAGAGCCCAACTTCTCGTCTGAATGTAAAACACATATCAATACAAATGAAAATCGTCTACGTTAACGATAACGTACATTAGATGATGTGACACATGAGCGTTGAATGTTTAAACTCTAATAGCCTACATTCTGATCATTTCTGTTCATTTTGATTGTAGAACCTATGATGCATTCAGTGTCTGTGTCCAATGTCCATTTCGGGCTTTCAAAGAAGGTCATTAAAAGGTCACGCAAGTATTGCATCTAACCATGGCGGTCTCGTCATTGGTAAATTATGAGTAATCCAGCTCGGACTAAACAACTAAAATCCGCTTGTTTCCAAAGGGGTGGGGCTGATGCTCCGCCCCATTGAGGGCGGGACTGATTCTCAACCTGCATACAGGCTCTGACTGATCAGAGAGAGGGGGCGGGGCTGATACGCAACCTGCATACAGACTCTGACTGATCAGAGAGAGGGGGCGGGGCTGATGACATCACTGACCCATAGTTTGGGTTTTAGAGGAAAATGAGAAGGGAGGGGCTGTTTGTTCTCTTTCTTATCTCACACAGTGTTCAAATTTCAGAATAAAGGTCCTGAGAAACAATAATACTTATACACAAATTAAATGTTAAAATAAATTCAGACTTTGTCAAGTATTGTCAATTGAATTATTACAGATAACAACAAAAAACTCTGGATGATCAATTACCAACAGGGTTCCTTAGATATTAAGTGTTTTTAGAATAGAATAGAATATAACTTTGTTCTTACATGAAGAAAGAACACAAATTAATCGTAGGTATATATACATTCCTGATCAAAACATGGTCAAATACATGTAAATATTTACATTCTGTTCATATTTACATCTCAAACGAAGACAAACAAATGTGATTAGCCTAAAATCATAATATCTGGTGATGTTTGACTGTTTCCTGTTCGTACTTTGCTGATGTTTTGGTGAATAAAAGTAGGTCAAACTACGAAAACATCCCACAACGACTGCTTTGAGATCTGAAGGTTAAAGCACAACATTTCTGTCATAGTTAGAAATAAAGTGAAAACAGTCACATCTTTTTGAAAGTTAATGTTTTGACTTTAAATGAGTCCTCTGATGTGCGAAGGCGAGTGCAATCAGGGAAATCACGGAGAAGCACACTCAACTGGAAGTTTACCGAAACAGTCACTTTCTGTTTTGAAGTGAAAATGTGCTTTTATTAATACTCTGACTTTGAATGACAGAATTATTTAATATATCGTACTTAATGGTTGCGGATTAGTGTTGCTATCAACCTGTATAATCATTCCGTCCGTGGGTTTCTGAATAACACTGCTGCGGATGCAAACTAATTAGAGACACATCTTCTGTAAAAAGACGAAGCTTTGAGATTGCCTGCAGTGCAGACACAATTTTTGCCATTTGTTTTTCTATCCTAAAAGTAATTACATTTTCCCCTCAATAAAAAAGAACGAGAACAAGAGAGAGAGAGAGAGAGAGAGAAACTGAGCAACTCCTCAAACCAGCCCTGTCCTACATTCCATAAATGACATCTGAACGACTCATTTAAAATTACAAGAATTATTATGACAATGCAATCTGTTCATATTACGCCGTTGGAACTGCTCTTTTGGACTGAATACATTATGAAGTGGTCCTGGCTGGTCAACACTGAAGGACAGGGGTATTTACAAACAGGCCACTGAGACACCTAAACAAAAGGGTGAGCTGGTAGTGTTTCATCGTAAGGCCACCAAGTACTGGGATGGTCCATATATGATCATCAGACATATACAGTGGGGTAAAAAAGTGTTTAGACAGCCACGGTTTGTGCAAGTTCTCCTCCTTTTAAAGATGAGAGAGGTCTGTAATTTTCATCAGAGGTTCTCTTCAACTATGAGAGACAAAATGAGAAAATGATCCAGGAAATCACGTTGTTTTTTAAAGAATTTATGTGTAAATTATGGTGGGAAATAACTATTTGGTCAACAACAAAAGTTCAACTCAACACTTTGTAACGTAACCTTTGTTAGCAATGAGGTCAAACATCTCCTGTAAGTCTTCAGCAGGTTTGCTCACAGTGTAGCTGGTGTTTTGGCCCGTTCTTCCATGCAGATCTCCTCTAGATGTTTTGGTGGTGTTGTTGGGCAACCTGGACTTTTACCTTCCACAGATTTTCTATGGGGTTGAGGTCTGGAGATTGGCTAGGCCACTAGAAGACCCAGCCATGTTCCATGTTCAATGCTCTCACTGATGGAAAGAGGTTTTGGCTTAAAATCTCACAATACATGGCCCCGTTTAGTTCCCTTAACAAGGATCAGTCGCCCTGTCCCCTTTGCAGAAAAACAGCCCCAAAGCATGATGGGAACCCCCATGCTTCACAGTAGGTATGGTGTTCTTGGAATGCAACTCAGCATTCTTCTGCCTCCAAACATTATTTGTTATGAGTTGAGTTTTTACCAAATAGTTCTATTTTGGTTTCATCTGACCACATGATGTCCTCCCAACCCTCTTCTGGATCATCCTTATGCTCTCTGGCAAACTTCAGACAAGCCCGGACATGTACTGGCTTAAGCAGGGGGACACGACAGGCACTGCAGGATTTGAGTCCCTCTCGGCATAGTGTTACTGATGGTAGCCTTTGTTACGTCCCAGCTGTCTGCAGGTCATTTATCAGGTCCTTCTGTGTAGTTTTTGCTCACCATTCTCATGATCATTTTTAATCTTGCTTGGGGCACCAGATTGAGGGACATTATCAATGGTCTTGTATGTCTTCCATATTCTTACAATTTCTCCCACTGTTGATTTGTTCACACTGACCTGCTTGACTATTGTAGATAGTCTTCACTCTTCCCAGCCTTTGACAGCTCTTTGGTCTTGGACATGGTTGAGTTTGGAGTCTGACTGTTTGAGGTTGTGGACAGGTTACTTATATACAGATAACAAGGTCAAACAGTTGCCATTACTACGAGTGGAGGACAGAAGAGCTTCTTAAAGAAGTTGTTACAGGTTAGTGCCAGAAATTTTGCTTGTTTGTTGGTGATCAAATACTTATTTTCCACAATAATTTACAAATAAATGTGATTTCCTGGATTTTTCTTCATAGTTTTCATAGTTGAAGTGAACCTATGATGAAAATTACAGATGTCTCTCATCTTTATAAGGAGGAGAACTTGCACAATCAGTGGCTGACTAAATACTTTGGCTCACTGTACTATCTGCATACAGCATAAACAGGATAAGGTTGATGAGGGGACTGTACATCTGAAAGGAGCCTCTAGTACCCTGCTGGGCTCTACTAGCCTAGATGGCTGGATGGATGGATGGACCCCTTCTCAAAGTCCGTCATCTGTCAACTGGGCATCTCTCGCAAAGAGGTGCACTACCCAAAAGTAGCCACTGAAAGCCTTTTCAGCATTTTACTCTTGTTCCAAGACATGACGTGATTATAAGACTTCTATTATCTAAGACTAAACCATACCATAAGTCTTAACCCATGTACAGAAACATTTTGGAAACGTAACTCTATACCAACCATCTGCACAACCAACCATGTGACTGCAGTAATGACACTAATAAAAAGTTTACCCATGAATCTTCACTTCATCTAAAATCTCTTATTCAAACATATGTTCACATCTTTTGCTGTGGCTCTGCAAACTGTGGTCCTGTTTGCTTTAATTATCCTTGAGATGTGTCTCGATCTCGGTTGGAGACCAAATGTTGTCAGGACAAGAAACAAACCACCAAGTCCAAGGAACTGTCTGTGAATCTCTGTGATCAGGTTGCAGAGAGGCATAGATCAGAGCAAAGATATAAAACAATATCTAGGGCTTTGAGTGTTCCTGGGACCACAGTGGCCTCAATAATTTCGAAATGTAAGAAGCCTGGCACCACATTGATCCTTCCTAGAATTGACTATCCAGCCGAACTGGGCATGCGGGCAAGAGGAGCCTTGATCAGAGATGTAGGAAAGGACGGTCACTCTAAAAGTACACCACTAAGCCTTACAGACAGAAGTTGCTTTGAAGTCTGGCAGTTCATGGAAAAAGATTCTCTGCTCTGATAAAACAATCACGGAGTTCTTTGGACAGAAGACAAAGCGCTATGCCTGGATAAAAATAGGTGCTGCATATCACCTGCCTAATACCACGTTAAACATGGTGGTGGCAGAATCATGCTACTGGGGAGCTTCTTAGTGGCAGAGACAGGAAGGCTGGTCACAGTTGAGGGAGGGATGAATGCAGCCAAACAGAGGAATATCCTTGAAGGACAAAATGACACTGATATGGCTATAAGGTAATGTACTGAAGTGTCCTGAAGGCCATTTATGAACATTTGTGGGCAGTAAGCAACGTCCCAATCAACTGGTTCTCACAGACTTACGCACAGCAGCGTCATTATATAGACACATTAACCCATAAACCTTTTTAAAGGCGTGTTTCCGGACCACGGTGTGTAGGGTGGCGTTTCTGGACCATGGTGTGTAGGGTGGCGTTTCTGGACCAGGGTGTTTAGGGTGGCGTTTCTGGACCATGGTTTGTAGGGTGGCGTTTCTGGACCATGGTGTTTTGTTTATGTTCTGTTTGATGTCATAAAAGAGCGTGAATTCAGCAGCAGGGCTTCTGAAAGGAGGATGTGTGTGTGTTGCCGTCAAATTCAAATATCAGACATTTTTGAATTTCTTTTCTAGAATTGTGCACATTTCCTTTAACATGGAAAACTCCAGGTTCCATCATGGCCTGTGCAGATCTTCACGTTAACTGGCTCTTCATGTTGAAAGACAGGACTTTCTTCACACACAGACACACACAGACACACTCACTCACACTCTCTCTCTCTCTCTCTCTCTCTCTCTCTGAGAAACTATAACCAACTTTCTCACCAAGTTGACCACTGATTATTTTACTTTTTGGCCTTTTCTTAAACTGCCCATCAACTCCCCCTCTTCCCCCCCAGCTCCTCGGGGGGTGCATAGGCGGGGGGTGTTGAGCAGGCCGGAGGCCGTCAGAGGGTTCGATGTGATTAACCTTGACAGCCTGTTTGTTCAGCTTCCACCTGGGTGCTCTCCTCTTCACTCCTGCCTCCGTGAGCCTAGCCGCTGCAGAGCCACTGCAGAGCTCCTGCCCAGCCCTGGACGAGGAACCATTAGCATGCTCGGACATTCTGCACATAACTACGGGCACTTAGAGTGAGCACTCAGACTTGGGTGAAAAATACAGTCCATTTGCTTTCACATGCTGCTTTCTATGCCAGCACTGTGACAACATGCTTTCATTCCAAAAACAGATGACTCCTCTGGCGTCCTGCTAGTATTATTGGCACTCTTGCTAAAAATGGACATCCTGTCCAAATATCAACTGAGAAGAAGAGGAAGAGGATGCAAATCAGTTTCTGTTGGTTCATTAATCAGTATATGTTTAGATAAATGTAAGACACAAATGAATTCTTAGAAGCTACAAACATGGAGAGGACCTACCCTCTATAACCATGGTGTCATGAATCCACCTCTGTGAACTTCTTCCCAAATGAATTCAATCCCAGTTTAAATTCCAAAGAAGCTTCCAAGCAGGGCTAATGACATCATTGATCCAGATATTGGGTTATCGAGGAAAACGAGAACGAATCCTGAGAAGGGATAATGCTGATGCTGATTCAGAACATTCAAGGTTTGGACCACTGTCCAGAATTCTGAAGAACCTGTTATAAATGTCCTTGTCAAAGCTATGAGGGAGGGTTGATCAGTAGCCAGCATCCTGATGGCCAGGCAACATAGACCACCATGTTCAAATAAAGCATGTCAGGAGCTCGTTGGGTGGGACATTATATTTAATAAATAAATAAATAAATAAATAAAAAATTAAAAGGCAAAACCGATAATTAACTGCTCACCTGAACAGCTTTCTGACTTTTCGCTCCACTTGTCAAGTGCGAGCAGACAGAAGAAGGACGAGGGTGTGGAGGCAAATGCTGGGGTTAGGATTGAATTAAGAAACAAATTACAAAACAAAATGAAACAAACTGAACTACTAAACACACGACTGACTAAAACATAACTCTACACAAAGCCAGACAGCAAAAGAATCCATGACAGAAACAAAAGGACTGAAAGACAGACGGAGACAAAGGGTCTTAAATACAACATGACATAGACAACCCCTGGGACATGATAACGAGGGGGCAGGGTTACAAATCAGACACAGGTGGGAATGGGCAGAGCAAGGGAGGAGACAAGGACAAGATACAAACAAGCCATGTGCTTAGGAGCACATGGAGGAAACAACAACAACAACATCAAGACAGGAAGACAGAGGTAAACTGGACTGACAAAGGGCAGACATGACACCACTGACCGGACAGTTTTCACAGCCCTGTGGCTCCAAAACTCTTTTCCTTATGGAATCACAGCATCGTGGAATTTGATTTACTGACTGAAGACACTTTTAAGAATTTTAAGTCACTTTATCTGCTTTATTATTATTATTATTATTATTATTATTATTATTATTATTATTATTATGTGTAAAACTCTCATATAGTCAAAGCTGTATCACATCCACAGGTAGACCAGCGTTCAGTCCCTCAGTCTCCTACTTTCAGTTTCTTCCTCTCGTGCACTTTCACAAAGCATATCATTAAACACAATAGGTTTTTATCACAAGCTGTCATGAAATACTGCTGGATTTGCATTGGAATTTAATTAGCCGTTCTGTGGGCTCACACATCCAAGAAATCTGTCTTTTTCTCACACACACACACACACACACACACACACACACACACGCACACACACACACACACACACACAC
>CM067516.1:29922140-29969640 GCA_034509495.1 Acestrorhynchus altus
AGATAGATAGATAGATAGATAGATAGATAGATAGATAGATAGATAGATAGATAGATAGATAGATAGATAGATAGATAGATAGATAGAAATGAGAGAACCTCACAGTTACCGGTGCTAATCAGGTACATGGTGCTAATTTCCTTAACGTTCCTGTTTTTGATAAATCTGGGTTTACATGCTCACTGTGATCCCATCCACCACTATGAACAAGCTGGAACAAGATGATTGACCACCATGCCCAGCTGGTTGACCAGCACCACCAAGTATGACCACAATCAATGCCTTCTCAAGCGCTGACCAGCTCGTTGACCATGGTAGGGTATGTTTTGTCTAGATGACCACCTTCTCAGCCACCTTCACCATTAAAGCACCTTAATCAGCTTAAGCCATTCAGAGCTGGTTTTCAGATGGAGGTTTCAGCAGCGTATCAACGACCTTAAGTTCACAAAAAACCTCCTCAAATTAAAGAGAAACATGTAGTGAAACATTTTGATTGGGAACGTAATCAGATACAGGTGTTTACATGGATATTATTCTTCTATTTAATGGATTATTTAAAGGATTATCCGACTTGTTATTGCAATGCACTCAGATTTAGACATGATAAGATAAGATGCCTTTATTGTCATTGCACTGTGTACACACTGTATTTGCACACACACACACACACACACACACACACACACAGAATAGAGAGAACAGACATAATAAATACAATCAACAGCACAGAGATGGAAGATTGGAACAGTGAACAGTCAGTAAAGTGAAGTGTTCCATTAGAGAGTCAATCAGTGTTCAGTTCTCTAACGGTTCTGGGGTAAAAACTGTTTTTAAGTCTGTTTATCTGGGATGGCATTGAGCTAAAGTGTTTAGCAGAGGACAGCGGGTCGAACAGATGATGTCCTGGGTTGGATGGGTCTTTCCAAGCAGAGGAGTGGAGCTCTTCTGGGCCATGTTTATGAATCTACTGTGTTCCAATTGAAGCGTATACATGTTCTATTCTGACTGAGCAATTTGTTAGATTAATGGATTATTAGGAAGCATGTAAACGTAGCCAATGAAGATCAAGAGAGGGTTTTCATGGGGCGTCCTCGTTTTTCGTGCGACTGTAGCCGTCCTATAGACTCGTACGAGTATGAGTGTGAATGCTGCTTTCGCGTGTATGGGCTCAGACGAGAGCATTTGTAATGTGCTCTGTTCCAGTGGGAGCAAAAGCAGCAGGGGCTGAAATGCAGCCTTTAGCCGAGGCAGCTGTGGACTCTGTATTTAAAGGGGAGGAGACGGGCTGACAGAAAAACTGTCCACTCACACTTCGCCCCTTTTGTGAGGAGATTGCAGCGCTGGCTATAATCACGCCCGGACAAAAGGCACAGCTTCAGCAGCAGAGCGAGGCAGAACGTTCCCTTCCCTCACAGTCTTTTCACCTTTTTCATGTGTCTGTCAACACGTTCCACCACCATTTGTTTCATGCTCCCGAATGATCCTCCCACCACCGTCCAGCCCTGTGGCTCTGTAATAATGCTGTATATATTAGGGCTAGAATTAAATCTCAGCTTCACTCTTTAAAAGCTGGTTAAAATGGAAAAACAAAGATGTATGTAATGACAAGTGGACTTCATTCATCCACCACGTCCAGCACTGCTTCCCCATCGCAATTATAGCACCAGGCTCCAGGTAATGTCAGGATGACCAGCGAAAATGGGTGTTTATTAGCCTCGGCAGGTGGCAAACTTTGCCAACGTGGATGCTGTTTACCCCCCCCACCCCCCACCACCCCCTTCTATTCCCACCAACAGCCCGCACAGCCAACCTCTTCCAGGGCAGGAGCAAGTCGGGGCCCTTTATGAATTCAAATACCTAGAAAGAGCCATCTGGATGGGGAGATATTAATGACAAACACAGATCCCAGCATGGCTCCCAGTTCTAATCAAGCAGTGGTGGCGCCGCAGCCCTGTTTTCCAGGGAATTGGGGGGGCAGTGTGCGTGCTAAAGCACGATTGATGCTTTGTGTTGCGCGTGAATACAAATGAAGGATTTGTCAAAACGCAATATTTGGGTCCCCATAGATTACCATACGGTGGCTGAGTAATTATGCACACAGTTGATTGAATGGAGTCAAAACAGGGGGATGTGTAAACTTCTGACTGCTTTTGATTTCTATGGAAATGGGGGAGGTGACACAACACAAAGATGCACACACACACACACACACACACACACACACACACACACATATTCGTATACGCAGACGTAGAAATGGGTCTTTTTCAGCTTCGTGAACACAGGATGTCCTTTCGGTAAAATTGCACTTTGTTTTGGGTGACTTTGGAAAGGCCCTCAATGTTTATTCAAATCATGAGGGAATATCCATGACCAGACTCCAGGATTAACTCAAAAAAATAAAAATGCATTTCTGTTGGTGCATTGGTTGGAATTGGCTTTTTCAAGCAGTGTAAAATAAATACGTGATAGTAAAAGAACTTTACAGTCAGTCCACTGATGAACCTGCAGGTGATTAAAAGTCAAACTGCTAAAACGTCCCTGTTACATCCCAGAGATGTGTCTCTTGACCTAAGGGAATGGCTGTGGGTCAAGTGGTGCACAACCACAAGACCAAACCAGTGAATGTAAAGGACAAGACTTTATTTGAACACCGTCAACAGCAGTGGCTACAATGACATCAGCATTTATATGTACAACGAATGGTGTGTGTGACAGACCTGAGGAGGGAGAACGTGGACAGAACCAAAGCCAAGACAGTAAAAAAGGGCTATTTTAAATACATTAAACTAAATAAAAACACATGAGGTGGGACCTGCCCTGCTACCTAGTGTATCTACACGCCGACCTGTTCTACCACACGACCAACATAACTAACTAAACACAACAAACCGGCAACTAAAGGACAACAAAACAAAGGATGAGGTTAGAATAACTGGTCCAACAAAAGGGGACAAGAGCCAAAGCCACAACACAGCAACTAGTACAAGAATCCAACAACAGCATTTCAACCAGAAGCCCAAACAAGACCTCAGGAGTGGCGCGATGGTCTGAAAGGCCAACAGGGCCACACAGGAGTGACCAGTCCCTGCCCCTATAGAAAGGGAAAAGGGAGGACAAGCAGAAAACAAAACAGAAAGATAGCACTTGACACGTCGTCACATGGAACAACCCCACATTATCAGTCTCGAGTTCTAAAAGTTAATAACCATCATTTTTATTTTAGCATTATATTAGCATTACATGCTAATGTAATAAATAAATAAATAAATAAATAAAATTAAAAGTAAGGGAAACTGATTTGTGTTTATTTACATTTGAATTTATTTATTTATCTATTTAAACCAAAGACCTTCTTCTTCTTCTTTCGGCTGCTCCCTTTAGGGGATCATCTGCCTCCATCTTGCCCTCTCCCCTGCCTCCTCCACTGCTACACCAACCATCTTTCTAACCCGCCCTCCTCCTCTCCTCCTCGATGGTCTTCGACCTACAGTAGACCAACTGGAGAACCCAGTCTCTGGGAGAAAACACCAAACGCCTCCCATAGTTCACTCAGCGAATACAGAAAAAGAAATGTTGTGTTTTAGGGTCAGTTTGCATCGAAATGTTTCACTGAAACATGCTTCCCTAGGTTCTGGCAGCTCTGATACCCATGAGGATCCATAAGTTCTTCGGCTCCGCCAGTAACTTTACCAAAGCCATGAGATACAGATCGGGCAGAATCGAGGAAAGCAGACAGGAGAGGAGGTTTAGCTGCAAATATTCGAACAGTTTGAAGGTGACACAAGCAGAAACACAAACACTCGTCTTACAGATAAAATTCCACTTTGTTTGGCGTGACTTTGGAAGGCCCTCATCATTTATTCCGGTCATGAGAGACTATCCCTGACCAGACTCTGTGATTTTTTTGGAAAGTTAAGATGTTAGGAGATAAATAACCACGCTGATTATTCCAGCGTCTGAATGGGTCGTGTGTCAGTCACTTTAATGGCTCAGATTCGTCCAGAGTTTGTCTGTCGATTGTTTAACGATACCCTGTGTTATTTTTAGCATTGCAGACAAACTTCTCCGTCAACTCCCCTTTAACAAGTGGTCTGCTGTCCAAAATAGACTGAATTAAATGACTTGCAGTCGAGGCCTGAGGCTCACAAGCATGTAATTTGTTTTTAAATCAGTTTGAAGGGTTGATGAGGGATTTCAGACTCCGAGGTTAAAGGAATAGTCCGTCATTTCTGCACCGAGTCTTATTTTCAGACTCTTGTGTGGCACATCCAGTTCGTTTTTTATGGTTAATAACTCCTGTTCCTTCGTCCTGGATGCTGCAGGCGACGAGCAATTCTCTTACAATTCACTTAAAAATGAGATAAAACCTGATTGGAAAACTGTGAAAGTCAAAGCTTTCATGAAGGAATGATGGAATATTCCTTTAAACATGGAATTAACAGATCTGTGGCGTTAATTTATTCTTGTTTGATTGGTGTCATTCGGAAAAAAGCTGTGTTTTCTATCTGCTTATTTGATTCATTTCCATTTTTATTGTTTCTTTTGATTATTGTTCTGTTAGAATTAAACTCAGCATGAAATAAATCCCTTAGGCATTTAATATTTTACCATTAAACACATCCATACACACATTTCACACACACAGACAGCGTCACATCCGTGGACTCCATCGCGCTTGCTTTGTTTGGGTGATTTTACATTAATTTATTCCTGTAATCATTGGACTTTTTAAGGCTGTTTTATTTTGTTTGGGGTTTTTTTGGGGGGTTCCAGTATCATCTGTCCTTTCTGGTAAAACGAATTTATTTCTTCTTAAGATTAAAGTCGTATATTCACGAACGCCGTGGCTTTTAATCAAAAGAAAATTGCAGTAAGTTCTTTGACGCCAACACAAAATTAATTTGCAAGATTAATACAAGCAATAAAGTGGCTCCAGCGTGGTGTTCCGACTAAAAGCAGCACCGGAGAAGATCATTCCACTGGGAATTTGCGGGTTTGCATCCAGCTGTGTGAATCTCGAGTGTCATGTGAAGCTTCAAGCCATCAATTCCATCACAATCATTGGATCTGTCAACACACACTGTAGGAGCTCGGTTTACGTTGTCGTTTTCGGAGCCTCTGAAGCCTTCATTGATGTGTATGTTTCGCGCAGTATGTTGGCGAGAGCTGATGTTATGTTTGCTTTGCAGGTGGTGCAGTGTAACGTAGCAGGATACCAGACGAGTACAGGAAGGAGCCGAGGAACAAAGTTTCCCCAGCTACTCAACTGCGAAGCTGAGTGACAGAAGAAGGTTAGGTTTCAGACCAGGTGATGTTCCCTGTGGTTTTGCTGGTTGACCTGCTATCTGGTTCTGGAATGGAAGGCTCTGGAATGGTTAGTGATTAGTAGTCTGGTTTAATTACTGACGATAACAAATGCTTGGTGTAATCAGGACCCCACAGGACCACCACAGAGCAGCTATTACACTGACATGGTGGTGGTGTGTTAGTGTGTGTTGCTCTGGTACGAGTGGATCAGACGCAGCAGTGCTGCTGGAGTGTTTAAACACCCTCACTGTCCACTCTATTAGACACTCCTACTGAATGTCTCCACCTTGTAGGTGTAAAGACTGAGAATGAGCCACCACCCACATAATATCTGCTCTGTGGTGCCCTGATCATTGAAGATCAGGGTGAAAGGAGGAGAATAAAGTCTGCAGAGAAACAGATGAACTACAGTCTGGAATTATAGAACCACAAAGAGCTGCTGTGTGATCAGAGGAGCTGATAGAATTGAGGTGGTCATAATGATATGGCTGGTCTGTGTATGTGTATAATAACAGAATGTTATCATTGACTGGTATTTTCATTTTTTACATTTAATTATTGAGTAATTTGCATCAATATTTATCCACACTAGACTTTTAGGCGAGTTTTAGTGAGTATAATTACAGACTTTATTGATACGGCCAGATTAATAAAACTCGGTAACAGTGTTATGCCATGGAAAATGTGCGGCACAGTAATTAAATCCTATTCATACATTTATTGTGATGGTTTTCAGCCACTGTTCTATATTTACTACTGGCGGATTTTTCAAAATCAGTGTTAACAAACTAAAGCACTTTAATATTTAATGCCTGTTCGGGTGCCACGGGGAGCTTTTCTACTAGATTCTGAAGCATTGCTGTGAGGGTTTGGTTGTCTTCGGTTGGGCGATCACCACCCCACCTCATGCCCATCTCTCCAACTAATCCCAAAGATTGGATGGATCACCATCATTCCAGAGAACTCAATGCTGGGGGTCTTTATACGCCTGCTATTAGACATGGAGACAATAGAGTCGTGTCTGTTTATCTGCTCCAGAGAGTCCTATTCTATTGGCAGCACTTCTCTACAGGGACTAGACCAGCAGTGTGTGCATTTGCACATCTGTGTCAGCAATGGGCACAGCTTAAAGTAGCTGAAAGCTGAAGGGGTGTCCACAAATATTCGGTCATATTGTGTATATAAACTTTTACACACTGCTACCCTACTGATCAGCCATAATACATAGATAGAGTATATACAATAGAGTATATACTGTATAATAGAGTATATATAATAGAGTATATACTGTATAATAGAGTATATATAATAGAGTATAAACTGTATAATAGAGTGTATATATAATAGAATATATACTGTATAACGCAGTATATATAATAGAGTATATATAATAGAGTATATACTGTACAAAACAGTATATATAATAGAGTATATACTGTATAATAGAGTATATATAATAGAGTATATACTGTACAATAGAGTATATATAATAGAGTATATACTGTATAATGCAGTATATATAATAGAGTATATACTGTATAATAGAGTATATATAATAGAATATATACTGTATAATAGAGTATGTATAATAGAGTGTATATATAATAGAATATATACTGTATAATGCAGTATATATAATAGAGTATATACTGTACAATAGAGTATATATAATAGAGCATATAGTGTATAATAGAGTATATATAATAGAGTATATACTGTATAATAGAGTATATATAACAGTATATATACTGTATAAGAGAGTATATACTGTATAATAGAGTATATATTGTATAATAGAGTATATATAACAGTATATACGGTATAATAGAGTATATATAATAGATTATATACTGTATAAGAGAGTATATATTGTATAATAGAGTATATATGAGTATAGTCAACTGTAGAGTTGTACTGGTATTAGAATAGGAATCCAGAGCAGGTCAGTGTGATGATTGTTATGATTTTAGTGTAAAAAGAAACATAAATAAATATTTCCTGCTTGTTTCAACTCCAACCCAGATCTAATGCACCCCGTTCAATCAGTCAGAACCTCTAAAGGCAGTCATTGGTTGGATCAGGTGGAAAGGGGTGGAGTCTACAGGACGGAAGATGCGCAGGAGCACAGGAACTGTGTGGAAAGAGTGTTTTTATGAAATATTTTAGTAGCACGTGTGCCGTGGTTTTGTCATTGCTTCATAATAAAATGGAAAGACTTCACGTGGTCAAAGAACATTTACTGAGAGAGTATAAACACCTTCCTTTATAGAATGTAGTGAAATATAGAATAGAAATAAAATAGATCAAGGCGAACAATTCATTATAGTTTATTACTCAGTTTAATAGTAAATATGTAATCGTGCAACATCGTCTTCTATGACGAACGAGTGACACGTGACAGTCCTCTGTCCTAACTGCTCTGCTCTGTGTGTGTGTGTGTGTGTGTGTGTGTGTGTTTGCTGTAATGTACTGTGATGTGGCTTTATCCGATATGAATATCTTATGATCCAGAAAGAGCAGATAAAGAACGAGATGATGAATAAAACATCCTCTATTAGTGGTGGGTGGTGATTTGGGTTTGGAAACAAAAGAGTAAAACAGTGAGTGTAAGCAATTTCTTCTGCTGGTGGTAGTTCGGAGCCCACTGAGTTGATTTTTGAAATGAGAACAGCGAAAGAACAATTGCCGTTATTGACAGTGTGTTCCATCTTTTACACACTGTTCTAATGAAGCAGCAGGGCAATCTTAGTAATAGGCTTCTTAGAGAGTGAGTGTGCCACGGAGAAACGTACAAAATATGACTGGAGTGTTTTAATGTGGTGCTGCTCCACTGCGAGATCATTTGGTGTTAGAAACTGATGGCGACAGTGGCTTCGAGTTTAATTATAAAGCTTTAACCTTTAGAACTCCAGGCCAATTTTGTGGTTTTTGTTGTTTAATTTGACTAAACATTAACAAAATATTTATAGGAGACAGTCAGAGATTAGACTGATGGGATATTTAAAATACTTGGTCCAAATAAAATGAAAAAACTGAATGTCCTGTATGCAGGTTGAGCATCAGCCCCGCCCCCTCTCTCTGATCAGTCAGAGTCTGTATGCAGGTTGAGCATCAGCCCCGCCCCCTCTCTCTGATCAGACAGAGTCTGTATGCAGGTTGAGCATCAGCCCCGCCCCCTCTCTCTGATCAGTCAGAGTCTGTATGCAGGTTGAGCATCAGCTCCGCCCCCTCTCTCTGATCAGTCAGAGTCTGTATGCAGGTTGAGCATCAGCCCCGCCCCCTCTCTCTGATCAGTCAGAGTCTGTATGCATTTACATAACATCCTCACAGCAATGCTTCAAAATGTAGTAGAACGAGTTCTTGGACAGCAGAGACACCAGGCAAGTTGCTTCAACACAAGCAGGGTAAAGTTTGTTAATAGCCTTGATTTCAGAGGAAAATCTGGAATCTATTTGTGTCCCGATACTTTTGTCCAAATAATGCAATGACCCAATAGATGCTACAGTGCAAACTGCTTCACAAACTGTGTCCAGTTGTTAAGTCATCTGAGGTTGACTGTCTTTGGTGTTTGCTGACACTGAGACATTGTTCTCTACAATGAGGGACAAGTACCTACAAAGTTCAGGCTTTAAGCTCTGCAGTCAAATCTCTGTCCTCTTTTAAAACGCTGTAATACAATACCGTCAAAGACCTTTAGAGCTGCAGAGCTGGGAAAGATACACTATCTGCCCAAAAGTTTGTAGAAACCATGTTCCATTTAGTGAATTCAGCTACTCTGGGGTGTCCCTACTGCTGACAAAGGCATCCAATTGTGCACAGTGAGAATAATCTCCATAGAAAAGCATTCCCAATAGAATGGGACGCTCTGGAGCAGGTGCATGTAAGCCTGAGGTCACCATGTCCCAGTCCAAGTGTCTCCTAAAGGAGGATAAACCTGCATAAACACCAGTCAACCATAACATTATGACCATTTAATCAGCTCCTCTGATCACACAGCAGCTCTTTGTGGTTCTATAATTCCAGACTGTAGTTCATCTGTTTCTCTGCAGACGTTATTCTCCTCCTTTCACCCTGATCTTCAATGATCAGGACCCCACAGGACCACCACAGAGCAGATATTATGTGGGTGGTGGTGGTGGTGGTGGGGGGGGGGGTGGAGACCGCAACAACTGTGACTGGTCCATTCGGTAGCATCGTATATACTCCTTCATCCACTCGATTTGGCTCACTGACTGTACAAACCATCTCCTTTCAAAGTCTTCTCACTCTTTCACTGAAATTGTAGTAACAGCTCTTGGCTCCAGCTTGACTTTCACTACTTGACTTTGACTTTCTTTTTTATGTAATGTATCCCGTTTTCCCCCTAATTTGCCAACAAACCCCTTTCAGTTAGGACTCTGCTCCAATCACATACGATGATCTGACACTAGGAGGACGAAGACTTTCGTCATCATTACTGGGCAGCCAATGCACTCTGAAGAAAGTGCTGGGACTCCAGTCGGGTGCCGTAAAGGGTTCTTTGAGTGACTCTATTTTTAAGATGAATTTTATCCCCTTTGGACTCTCCTCCATCTCATAGGATGCTCTGACAGTAGGGTGAAGCACATGCCACCTGCACAACGTTAAACCAGCTACTGCCTCTTCGCATCACTCCTGGGAAAGTGTTGGTTCCCCAGCTGTGATATGGGCACGGAGCACCATCTACCCACGCAGAGAGAGCACGGGCAATTCTGCCCTCTCTGACTCCGGCTGCTGATGACCAGGGATTCGAACCTGCGGTCCTTGGACGTCTTTCTGACTTCTTGTGTCTGCTGGGAGACTTGCTTTAGTGGTTCCTAACACTGTCGTCTGCAAAAATGGACAAAGTAGAGACAAACGTCAGAGAAATCCCTGATTCCTGCTGAACTGCTCCACTACGCATCTGTCAAAACACAGCATCACGGCCGAGCCGCGGAAGATACGACACTTTCACGAAGCTTCCTTGCACTTGAAGCGTCACAGCTTGTACCACTAATGGACGTGAGGACACACGACTGGAGGTTGTGCTTTTTTTAAATGCTATCATTTAACTATCCATTGTGCTTTATTGAATGCATTCATAACTCTCCATTAAACTGTGCTTTTCCCAACAATAGCATGTGATTTGTAATCAACAATAACTAATAGCCATATTTATGGAGCAAAGAAAGAACACGTCGTGATGAGAAAAAAGACGTGGCTCATAAAGCTGCAAACGTCCACGGGTACAGAAAGGACACACGCCCACGCCTGTGCGCACACACACACACACACACACACGTGCGCGTCCCTGGATGAATGGCAGAGCTATTCATGCGCCCAGAATCCCCCACTGTGAACAGCACTCTTAGAGGGAACTTGAACTGAGACACAAATTACATTTTCTGCACAATTAAAGCAGCGGCAGGGCTAAGTGTGGAGAGAGTGGCCCGCGCCCCTGCAGGCCCTGCCTCTCTGCATAATGGCCATGTGATGAAGATGGCCCCCAGTTAATTAGCTTCTGAAAATACTCATTCTCGCCTCAGCGCCATTGACGGAAAAGCACCCAGAAAGGCCACTCTGAGCCGTAACCTTGTGCATGCAGACAAGCATCTCTCTGCACTTCTCCGATAGCGGAATGGTGCACAGGGCCCGTTACGCCAGCCATTCAAATAAGGTGGGCAAAGATAAAAATCCCACTATCTAGTTCATGCTCCATTAAGGAGAATTAGCCACATGTACTTTAGACTTGTGGTAATGTGCATGAACCAGTGGAAACATCTCAGATCCACTCTCTTACTCATTATTAACAGTTCATCATCCTCTACAGCACGGCGCAAAAGTCAGAGACCACCCTCGATCTAGTTCCAGTCAAAATATAGATCCATTCAGGTCCTCATTTCTAGGAGATACCTCCTTATGTCTCTGCTTTATTCTCCTCCTTTCACCCTGATCTTCAATGATCAGGACCCCACAGGACCACCACAGAGCAGATATGATGTGGATGGTGGGTCATTCTCAGCACTGCAGTCACACTGACGTGGTGGTGGTGTGTTAGTGTGTGTTGCTGGTACGAGTGGATCAGACGCAGCAGTGCTGCTGGAGTGTTTAAACCCTGTGTCCACTCACTGTCCACTCTATCAGACACTCCTACCGAGTGTCTCCACCTTGTAGATGTAAAGTCACAGACAGAAGCTCGTCTCTTTCTGCACAGTTTGTGTTGGTCGTCCTCTAGTCCTTCATCAGTGCTCACAGGACGCCGCCCACAGGACGCTGTCGGCTGGACGTTTCTGGTTGGTGGACTGTGCTCGGTCCAGCAGCAACACTGAGGGGTTTAAACACTCCAGCAGCACTGCTGTGTCTGATCCACTCGTACCAGCAACACACACTAACACACCACCACCATGTCAGTGTGACTGCAGTGTTGAGAATGACCCACCACCCACATCATATCTGCTCTGTGGTGGTCCTGTGTGATGGTCCAACACAGATCAGTGTATATTTGCATAAAGATGAGTACACCCTTGAAAGGAACACTTAAAAGTGAAACTTCTAACAACTCTAACAACTGTGGAACATGATAGACCATCAAACCTGCGCTCTCAGATAAACCACGCTTGAAGGTTTCATCTTTGAGAGAAAGGAGAAAATCAAGGTTCTCTCTAGCGTCAGATCTGAACAATTAATGTTTCTGTCCATCTGTCCTTCTCGGAGAAGATGACTCAACACTGCAGGTCTGAAAGGATTTGGAGCTGATCGAGAAGCTCTTACTCAGAATATTAAACAGATAATCAGACCAGAGAAGCTGCGGCTGCTCTCAGGGCAGTGGAATGAGATCAGACCTCAACCATCGCTGAATGTGTTTGGGAGGACTCAGATGGTGAGAATGCTCCGACTTTAACGATGAAATCTGGAGCTGCGGTGTCAGATCAGATGAACAGCATCCAACACTTCAATGTCTGCGAGATTAATAAACTGATCTTCACTTCCGGTCGGATTTTGAAATGTAGTGCCACAGGCGCAGGTCCTCTTCTTTGGAAGATGGTCAGCGTATAATAGAAGTTATATAAAGGTGCTTATAGACCAGCTGTGCTGCACACAGAGGAATTTGTCCTCCGCAATTAACCCGTCCACACACAGTGATACACAAACACTAGGGGGCAGTGAGCACACGGTGGGCAGCCCTATTCACGTAGCAGCTGGGGAGTCCAGTGCTTTGCTCAAGGGCACTTCAGTCATGTCCTGCCAGTTCAGGGAATCAAACCCGCACCTTTCCAGTCACAAAGCTGGTTCCCGAACCTCGAGACCACGACTGACCAACTATGTGAAGTGTACGTGAACTGAATAGAATAGAACTTTATTGATCCCTTTATTGTCCCTTTCTGTACAGGTGGTCGATGTTACATGACCAATTCAACTTTCTGTCCAGCCACAGCCCGAGGTACTTGTAACGGGTCTAAATGTACACATTTATCTCCATATTTATTTACGTTTTGGTGACATGGTTTCTGCTTAATTTTTAAAATTCAGCTATTTTGCACATCATATCATTTATCACTGAAGATCATCCAGTTTCAAATTCACCAGACGACCCAACTGACTTGTGTTTCTTTGTGTTGTTTTTTTTTTGTATAGTTTATTATAATATATAGTTTCCATTTCTATCTCCTTTAAATGGTATTAGTTCTTTTATTTATTATATTTTAATTTTACTGTTGCATTTTATTAACCTACTAGAAGCCTCAATTTGGATCAATGAAGTGTCCATCCATCCATCCGTCCATCCGTCCGTCCATCCATCCATACATACAACCATCCAGGAAATGTAATAAATGAGGGTTTGTCCCTTTTCGGACTGTACGGTAAATGTCGGATATGTTCATTTTTGAAAATTAAAGGCACTATTTTTGCCGTTTCCAAAGCAAAGGCTTTGAAATGAAGACAATAAGTCAAAAACACACGTAATAAAATGTTGAACCGTGCACTCTCTATACTGTTAATAAACTCACCGCCAGTCGTACGGGAACCCGTGACCCAGCTTCTGTCATTCCATTATTGTATTTTTTTTATCTCTCACTTATCTTCTGAACAGCTTTTAGTCTTTGCCAACTGCACTCTATATCCGCCACCATCAGGCAATAATCATTTTACTGAACATTATGGGGGGAAATCATGTTCCTGGACTATTCTCTTTAAAATCTATCTACCTATCGGGCTTCGCAGCAGCAGGGAAAGTTTCATGTGTCACTGCATGTGTGATTAAGTACCATTCTGCTATGTTATTTCCAAAATATTGACTAGACATTATGAGAGAAAGAGCTCCAGCCCTTTCATCACTTCTCATCCACTTGGAGCCAATTTTCTCACTCACTAGGTTTCACTTTAGCAATCCAACTGCCTCCAAACTCCCTGCAAGAGAGCAAAATGACCTACCGCTGTTGTTCAAAAGCATTCTAACACGGTGCATGGAGTGTCCATAATGACTATCTGAATTTAGACAGCTAGAAAGATGTCATCTTTTCGTGCTTGGACCAATCTGGGTCTTGACATCGGCAAAGAGTGGAGGGGAAAAAGTCTGAAAGAAGGAATGTGTGGGCTGGAGACAAAGTGTGTCTGACCTGTGTGTGTGGAGGTCTTTCCAGCTGTCATTAGCAATAACACTCATTTTCTGCCCTGAAGCTCGTGTGTGTGTATTGAGACAAACATACAAATAGCAGAATGAATCGAAGCAACCCGGATTTAAACACACACACACACACACACACACACACACACACACACACACACACACACACATTATATTATATATAGTCCATTGCAGTTGTGCATGGCATGGTCTTTCTTTTTGCACTGAAGCTTCTATGATATAAACAGAAGCTCATTCTGCGCCTGAAGCGTCACACAAAATAATGCTATTCAGGCTTCAGAACGACTCTTTTTGTTCGTACAGTCTGATGGAGGACACACTTACATACAACAGAGACTAAAATGCCCACATTCTACATTTTCCCTGAATTTAATTATACATTCTGCAAAGGTCCGTGTTTTATTTGAAAGGGTAAACAGGCTGTTTTGGTTCCTGTGTCTTTAAGGCTCCAGTTCTGATGAAACCTTCCTGAAACGTAATGAATGGACAGGTCTAACCTGCTGCATCCTGTATGAGTCCATACATGCATTGGTCACTATGACTCCACAAAAACAATGTAAATGATCACTTTTGTGTTTCTTTTGGTTGAATTTGTTGTTTTCCTGAGTATTATTACCAACAAAGCTTCCTTTTTAAGCTTTTGTCTGGTATAATTGATTGTTTTGTGTGTGATATTTAATTATGAGATCTATTGTTCGACACAGAGAAGAGATCTTTGTTATGGAAATGTGCTTCATGTTTGGAGAGGCTTCTAGCTGCAAAAGGAAGCTATTGACATCTTTGTGGACTGTTTTTATGCTTGGGAACTTTTTGAGGTTGGCTGGTGGAGAGTTCACATGTCAAGGCAAATATATCAACTTTTTTTTTTCACGCAGGTAAAACTCCTTTCACATATGCTCTGATTATTGCGAAGATGGTGAGAAATGTGTCCTTTTCTGATGTCCTCTCAGGGCGTGCGGCCCTGTCACTCACAGCCCTGTGCCAGATTAAACTGTGGCCCAGTCCGACTCATCAGGATGCACATCCACAACCCAGACGAGTCTCTGAAGGTTCAGCAATCTGGCGTGTGTGTGCCATTCGTCTTTATACACTTCAAGCACAAACCAGAGATGGAGCCTCATTTCCCTTATTCTAATTCACCTCTTATGGCACTGTTATCCTTTCCCTTTCCTCACCTTGGCTCTTCCTTCGAGGTCGCACGCCCTCCTACTGCACGCGGGGTCTGATCAACACAGCCTTGCTGTGATGTATGGCGATTGCACTGGGTAAAGGGTTTTGCCGTTCTTTACTGAGCGAGGGATGACAGTATATATCTGGCTCTCAAACACAGGCGAGAAAAAAAATTGCCTTGGGTCTTCATATTCTTCCCAGCTGTTATTGTTGCATCTCATTCGACACCCATGAGGGAAATCACGATTGCTGAGGCGGCGGGCAGATATAGGGTGGTGTCATCTTCTGTGACAGGATATATATATATATATATATATATATATATATATATATATATATATATATATATATATGCACAGCTTATAAGATCAGTACAGTACAAGAACAGGAGAGAGAGAGAGTGTACATGCAGTCAACAGTAGGCCTGCAGCAGCCAGAGGAAGGACATAACAACTGATACTGTTGGTCTTCATACAGGTGCAGACAGAAAGTGATTATCTGTTTGGGTTCACACACACACACACACACACACACACACACAGACACACACACACACACAACAATGGATCAGGTGTGCCAGGAGCAGGGTAAACACAGAAATGTGTTGCACAGGAGTTCCTTCAGGACCAGGGTTGGGGACCACTAAGACACAGATTAAACACACCTGGAGATGATAACGAGAGGGCGGGGCTACAAAGGGGGTGCAGGTGAGAACACTGATGACTGGGCGGAGCTAGGGCAGAGACTGGGTGAACAAGACAAAAACAAAGCCATGTGCTAAAGAACAAAACACAAGTCTGGAAAACAGACAAGAGTGTGAGGTCAGGTGGTCAACTGTTGGACAAGCTTTCCAGGACGTCAGCAGAAACCGCATCCTAATGATGATGTCACACGAAACACTCGAGAAACGGAAGGTAGCACAAACACTAAAAACTGTCCTGAACCCAAATCCGATCAAGCAAAAACCACGACCCAGAGATTCAGGGTCATTAACAATTAAACAGACCACGAGAGGAAACCGCTGGGTGACGGGAATTATGACAACAGATCATAACACATATCATAACAAACTACAAGACTCATCTAACCATCAGCATTGTGTGATGATTTATCAGTGAAAAGTCCTGCTCGGAGTGGATCTGCTCTGTCCACGTGTACATGATCAACCTGCATACAGACTCCAACTGATCAGGAAGAGGGGCGGAGCTAATGACATCACTGACTGAGATATTGGGTTACAGTGTTCCAGAGAGGAGATAATATTAATACATATATAACATAATTCATTAGAAATAATATTTACTCAAATATAAAGTGATTTCAGTCCTTATAAGCAAAATAAATACAAAACAAACTAACATACAATTGTAGAGACATTTTTTTATCAAAACATGGTCAAATTCATACAACTATTTAATTTCTGTCAACAATTCCATCAAATTAATGTTAAATCCCAAATATTTTTCACAGTTTAAAAAGAGGACATGTCCTGGGAAAAAGAAGACTTCTGGTCACCCTAAATTACCCTAATGTTAATCTAACAAACTGCTGAGGTCGACAAGATCACAGATTTCATAAAATCAGGCACTGATCTGAATAATCTGAATCATCTGAATCATCTGAATCATCTGAATCCTCTGAATCATCTGAATAATCTGAATCCAAATAATATTAATAATAGGAATAATTCAATTCATCTGAATAATCAATCAATCCAAATAATGTAGATAATTCAAATAATCTGATAAATCTGAATAATCCAAATAAATTTCTACCGTCATTGTCCAAATCTGTTCACCTGAGCAAACACCATCTAAAGAGTGAATGAGTTAACCAGTGAAGCTTTCCAGACAGAGAGGGGAAGAGACAGTGAGAGAGAGAGAGAGAGAGAGAGAGAGAGAGAGGAAGAGAGAGAGAGAGAGAGAGAGAGAGAGGAAGAAGTATAGATTCAGGAAATTGCAATGGTGTCCACACACCACCCTGGCAAAATGGCTCAACAGCAGTAGGAGGAAATTGTTTATGAAGCTTTCAGTCCCCGAGTCTAAACTCTGCACTGAAAAGGAAAAGATGGAGAGGGAGGGAAAGGAGAAAATTGGATCGGAAAGCTTCCCAGCATGCAGGGCGAAGAGCAAAAAAAAAAAAAAAACAAAAAAAAAAAACGTAGCTGAGCAGATTCTGATCCGGGATCAGAGATTGAGAGGCGTTTGCCTGGTGAATAAGACTCGGCTCAGAAGAGCAAAGAGATTTCCCTCTAAATACGTTCTCGTTTCATCTCAGCCCCCAGCTATACACATTACCACCAAACAATGTAATGATGATTATCACAATCATTCAAATGCTTAAACATTCAGCCAGGGCTTCACGATGCCGTCATTTAAGGTCATAACATTACATAAAAATGCAGTTGTGCTCTATTGGGCTGTTTTGCAATTCAATTCCGGAGGAACGTTTGGATAGTGTCTGTCAAAATGTTTCTGTTCAACACGCCGGGCAATGAGATAGGAGTGTAACAGGCCAGGAGAGACACAGCAGCTCAATTTATTGGAATCAGGGTTTGATAGAATGTGTCTGATGTGAAAATGAACTGGAAAATGATGGGAAATGAGATGGCAACCGTTATTATGACTTAAATTCAGGATGAGAAACGCTGAGCAGCTCTCTGCCGCTCACCTGGCTGGATGCAGGATCTACAATAACATTGGGATCTACATCTAACACTCTATCTGCAGGCTGTCCATGGCTACCTTCACACAGCAGTGGATCAGACGCAGCAGTGCTGCTGGAGTGTTTAAACGCCTCTCCCTCTCCTGTGAGCAGTGTCCAACACAAACTGTGCAGAAACGGATGAGCTTCTGTCTCTGACTTTACATCTACAAGGTGGAGACACTCGGTAGGAGTGTCTCACAGAGTGGACAGTGAGTGGACACGGTGTTTAAACACTCCAGCAGCACTGCTGTGTCTGATCCACTCGGACCAACAACACAATAACACAGCACCGCCATGTCAGTGTGACTGCAGTGCTGAGAACGACCCACCACCCACATCCTAGCTGCTCTGTGGTGGTCCTGTGGGCTCCTGAGCGCTGAAGATCAGGGTGAAAGGAGGAGAATAAAGCAGAGACATAAGGAGGTGGACAGCGATTGTGCATGTTAATTACTCTCGTCTAACCTCTTCATTAATTAACCCATAACAGTGCTCTACCAAAGCCCACCTTCAAACCAGCCTGCAGTCTTCAGTCCGTGAAGGGACGTTCATACCCTTAAAGGACCTATTTGCTTATAGAGGACAAACACATGCAATAAATCAATCATTTCTAAGACACTATGGAATCATGCCTTCAGATCCAAATGTTTAATTACTTTTGGGAGTAATTAAACACGTCTCAGGTCTGCACACCTCGGTCCAGGCAGAGGGACAAGCTTCCATTATGAAACCATCACTGGTGCGAGTGATCTGCCCAGGCTTCGGCCAATCACAGTAGTAATTATTTAGCCGAATCCATATTTAGCCTCAGCCACTGGCCCTGCCACTCAGGGGCAACACTTTTAATTTCCCCACGTCCGTGGTGTCTCCAGTTACCGTGATGGATCTGGGCTCAAGTGAGTGTGTCACCACGCATCAATCAAGCCCTACAGAATATACACTGGGTCACATTCTCATTCTCATTCTCTCTCTCATTCTGTTTCTCTCTCGCGCTCGCTCGCTCCCTCCCTGCTGTTCCTGGCTCAGGATCAGCAATTTGTGCCTTGAAACTCGGCACTATTTTAGGGACTTTAAAGTGCGTGACTGACCTCCAAAATGGACCTGTTTGAAAAATCAGCCACACTTTAGAGACACAATTTAGAGGAAATTATGAGACAAGAAACTCAATTATGCAAATAAGAGTGTAGCCATACAAAGGCCAGCATGCACCTTTCTCCTCTCCTGATGCTCCTGAAACACACACACACACACACACACACACACACACACACACACACACACACACACACACACACACACACACATATTTTATGGATCCTATGTATTTCTATATGTAATAATAATGTATATGTATGTAATAATCTCAAATTAATTATAATATAAATTTAAGTTTATGTTCTCGTTCACAGCACCACAGCAAACGAAGGCAACGGAGGCTTGGTCATGAAAGCCTAGATGGTGGGCAGGTTCACCCTGCTCTTTCTGACCAATGATGACACCTCTCAATGTCAAGTGTGTTGTAGAGGCGTGTCTAGCAGTCGACAATGTCTGATCAAGAAGTACACTACCCAAAAGTAGCCAACGAGAACTCGGTCATGTTGATTAGTCGCACATTCTTTGTTTTTTAAGTGATATGTATGAATATGCACACACACACACACACACACACACACACACACACACACACACACACAAGAAAGTGGAACTTACTGTAAAGAGCACAGGGCTTGGCGTGATAAAGCAGGAGGGGTCAGAGAGAGAGAGAGAGAGAGTGAGAGAGAGCATTAGGTTAGACCAATGAATTATTTTGATGATCTATTGTAGTAGTCTATTAACAATAAAACAAAATTAAATAAAAAAAATAAAAACAATAAGAATAAAGTTGCTCCATTAAACTGAAATAAAGCAATTATTGGACAATATTTTAAGAAATGATGCTGATTATTCACTCAAATCTATTTGGATCTGAAATTAAATCCCTAAATGCTGCTTTGTGTAAATGAATATTTATTGAGCTAAATCAGCAAAACAGATCATTAAAGATGTTAGAAAGGTCTTCAAGCTTCAGTGACGCACAAAGAATACTGCATGTAGCATGTAGACTGTAAACGGCCTAATGCGTTTACATTAATCTGAACACAGTGTTTAAAGAGGTAGATATATAAGAGCGCCATTCACTGTGCTTTTAGCGAATCTCTCTCTGTCTCTCCTCTCTGTCTCTGTCTCTCTCTCTCTCTGTCTCTCCCTCTCTCTGTCTCTCTCTGTCTCTCTCTGTCTCTCTCTCTCTCTCTCTCTCTCTCTCTCTCTCTCTCTCTCTCTCTCTCTCTCTCTCCCTGTCTCATGCTCTTAATCATTGTGGCAGAAATAATTAACTCTTTTTAATTGTCATTAGATCTGCTTCTAAAGGAGCATTAATGGGCCTGGGGAGTCGGGGGCAACATGTCGAACAATGCTACTTTCCCAGTAATCTGTGTTCCGAGATTTGGTGCTTTTAAAGGAAAAACACAGAACATCAAGCGCGATGGCGGGAGAAAAGGCTGCAAATGTGCTCCGCATTGAAGCCAGAGTGACGGAACAGCGGAACGGTCATAACAGGTACATGAAACATGGTGGTCTACAAAGGGTTAACAGCAGGCATCTCGCTGCATCCGGCAGCATTGATCTTTTAACACTAATTAAAGCGCAGCTGGGTCTATTCAATTAATCTAACGAGAGCAGGGCTGCCTCGGCCTGAGAAACACTGGCCCTTATTGCTCTCTTACACAGCCGTACACAACGGGAACCGATCGGTCCCGGACGGAGATAGATAGCGAGAGATAGAGCGAAGGGTACGAAATGCAGGAAGGGCAAATGGGTGCCTTGAGTCTGATTAGTTCCGCTCTACAAATATCCTTATAACTTTTTACCGCCTTCACTGTGGGTGTACTTGACCGGTCAGGAATGAAACGTTTTAAAAGATTGTTTTCACGCGCTTATAACTGGGCTCCACTCCTCTTAAAAGTCCAAGGTTACTAAATTGCGGCTGGACTTTTGATTTCAACAGTCTCCGATTTTTTTCTCAGGTGGGCAGTTTTTCAAAGATTCGCCCCAAAAGTCTGAGGGAAAACTGCCCTTCAGATGCACTCTGGGCGAACGTGTGTTGCTGAGGATGACAGACTCCCTGCAGCATGGCAGCAGAATACATGCCGCGTGAGGCTCTGAGAAGCTCATACCAATGAAATCTCAGTCTTGGCATCGCAGATTGAATCCCAAGAGCAGCTTGGGATTCAACAAATGACAACTGGTAATAACTTCCTCACTGTTGACGGTTCTCTGCACAGCTATGTATACCCAGCCACGGCTCGGGGCCCTGAGGGTCAGGTCCAGCTGGGCCAATCGCAACCCCTGTCCCCCACATCATCTACCGCCGGTCTTGATCAATAATGCATCCAGCAAGATGTGAAGGAAATGCTCCCTTATCAGCTGTGCCAGGCCAAGCCTGTATCCTCTATTTCCCATGTAAAGCTTTAATCTACAGATCCATTCCATCAATGCATCAGCCAGCAGGCCACACGTTCACTCATCCCTCAATACCTAGCTCTCATTTCCCTAGACTTTACTCTCTCTCTCTCTCTCTCTCTCTCTCTCTCTCTCTCTCTCTCTCTCTCTCTCC
Source organism: Acestrorhynchus altus (assembly GCA_034509495.1). NCBI lineage: Eukaryota > Metazoa > Chordata > Actinopteri > Characiformes > Acestrorhynchidae > Acestrorhynchus > Acestrorhynchus altus. Next base: position 29,943,620 of record CM067516.1, read on the forward strand.
CTCCCTCCCTCCCTCCCTCTCCTTTTCATTTCTGCCAAATCCTCCCAACCTGCCTTCCATATTGAATCTCGCTTCAGTGTCCACACAGGCATCTGTTGTCATAGTTACACAATTGAATTGCTTTCACTCTACGCCACGCGGCGGGCCCCAGCATTACTGTGGGCGTAAATTGGCTGGTTAGGCGCACAGGGCGTACTCAATTCGAACTGTCATTGAACCTTTCGCTGGTTGACGAGAGAGCTATATGAATAGCATTGCGCGAAAGGTACTCGCACCCTTTTACTTATTTAGCTCAGGGCTGCCTTTCTGGCTCTTTTTTTTTCCCTTCTCTTCTCGCTCGTTTTGTCACGGTGCACTCGTCTCTTGAGGCAACCGCATTTCGAGGTGTTAAAGGACTCTTTCTAACAAGTGGGAGGAACGCGCTGCCTTAATTACGTTAAAAACAGAAGCAGAAAATGTTCAGAAAGGCTGCAGAATCAAAGAAAACTTTAGTTAATCTCTGCCTGCTTGGAGGAATGACCCAGGGGACGTGAGCTGTGTTTAAAGCCAGAAGCAATGTACCGCTCTCGCGATTCTTCAGCGTCCGTCATGCATCATTAAAAACAGGCGAGGAAACAACAGCAGAGTGTGTGTGAGTGTGTGTGTGTGGTGGTGGTGGTGTTGGGGGGGGTGGTTTAAGGGGTTGGTGTGCACAAACACAAAGGAGTTTGGATGTTATGTACTGTATAAAAGCTCGTGAGTGACTGAAGTGCTGCTGCTGGAGCATGTAGATCTTCACTCCAGACAGAAACATCCCTGCGCTGTGAACGATTACGAGAAATGTAGGTTCAAGTCAAAAGAAATGTTCACACAATATAAAGTTAACCATCAATTCATCCATCTATCCATATTACTTCCTCATCGGGGCCGCTGTGGTTCTAAAGCCTGTCCACAATCACTGGACACACGACTTTGTCCCTCAGTACGGCGTCGGGTTTAACGCAACACGCCAGACGTCTCTGCATGGAGGTGTAGAGGTTCCTAATGGTGTCCTGTGATGATCCATCCCATGCAGCTTGAATGTTCTCACTCAGGTCTGCAGATGGTGTGGTGGGGGTGGAGTGTTCCTTCTGTACCGTGAAGGAATGGACTGAATACCCTGCGAATGCACTGCAATGGTGTTGTGGTCGTGATGAGTCCGGCTGTTGTCTTGGTGGAGGTGACCAATGTCCATGTCATATATCCAGCAGTCCTGGTGTGATGGTGTGGGTGTAATTTCGTACGAGGACAGATCACCTTTGATCTTCATTACAGACACTTTAAGAGACATTACATTAATGAGGTTCTGCAACCAGTGGTTCTACCTTTTCTGAACACACACTCTATTCCAACAAGACGACGCTCGTCCACACACTGCTGCACCCCTACCACACCACCTGCAGAACCGAGGGAGAACATTCATGGGCAAAAGATGATGACAACTCATTAATGTATCGTTCAAGCCGCATGACTCTCAAAAGTGAGTATCTCCACACATTAGGTCACAGTGTCTCTCTCATCACCAAAAAATGGACACCTCTCCGGATGGAGCAGGACGTGTGCTCCCTGTCTTTGAGCGTCAGTGCTGCTCATGGTGCAGGTGGGCTCTGTGCATCATCTACAGCTCGCACTCCCCCTCTCTCTTCATCTACTGTCTCCCCCCTGTCAGTGGGACAGAAACATTTGCAGCTTGCATGAAAAGAAATTACCGGGCGGACAGCCAGGGAGACGCAGAGTGAGGGATATGTAGAGGGAAGGAGAGAGAGAAGGAAAGAAAGAGAGAGAGAGAATGTTGGAGAGAACAACAGGACCATGGGGGAGAGAGAGAGAGAGAGAGAGAGAGAGAGAGAGAGAGAGAGAGCTTGTAGCCCTGGCTGAGTGTGTACTGTGACAGCAGGAGAAATTGCCTTCCCGGCCTGTGTGTAGAGCGATGATGAGGAGGGAGGGAGGATGATGACGCTGGCAGCGTCTCTAACTGGGGAAAATAAGCCATGACAACACCCAAATCACACATGCACCCGCTCTCAGCGTGCTTGTTTACAGCGATTATATGTTTGGGAGTGAACGAACGCATCTCAATTTATGAAGCCTTTTTCCACCACTGAGTGTCAACAATCGCAGGCAGTGTGTGGTTCCACTGAGCCAATTCTCCAATCAGCAGAGAGAATCTCATCGGGACGGCAGCGGCGATGAGTGTGCTGTGCTCCGTGGAGCACAGACGACACAGGAAACAAACAAAACAAAAAAAAAAACAGCTGCACGTCTCTCTCAAGGCTTCTGCTCTGTTCTCCAACACAGGTGAATGCTACGCATATCAGACAAACAAAAGACATTTCTGTACAGGTGCTGAAGAACCTCAGACGGGAAAACATCATTATGCAGGTCTTTGTTCTTCATTTTAAAACAGAAACATCTTCTAAAACTCACTTCCAAACTGTCATCAACAGAAACGCCAAGAAAATCACATCCTCTCCCCATCAGCTGTATCTCCTCCTTTGTCTGAAATAATGTCAGTGAGATGTTTCTAGAACCGTCTGCCGTCTCAGACATCGACCGGAAGAACGACGTTCCCACTCCTCCATGAGGAATTCTCTCAGCTCTGTGATGTTCCAGCGTCAGTCTTTGTACAGTCGCTCTTACGTTCTCCTCAAACCCCCTCTGATACAATAAAGATCTCATAGTGGTTTCTATGATGGGGAGATCTCCACACCCCGCTGCAGCACAGCAGCTCCAAACCATCACACTTCCACCACCATGTTTCACAGCTGCTGTGAGGTTCTTCTGCTCAAATGCTGTGTTTGGTTTGTGTCAAACATGTCTTCTGTAACTGTGTCCAAATAATTCAGCTCTGCTTTCATCTGTCCAAAGCACATTGCTCCAGAAGTCCTGCTCTTTGTCTAGATGTTCTCTGGAGAACTTCAGTCTCGACAGTAAGGGTTTCCTCCTTAAATACGTCCCATGAAAAATCAAACGTGTTTGATCCCTTTCTGATGTAAGACGCTGCACTTTGCACTTTGTCATATCCAGTGGCCTGCACTTGTTAGGATGGTTTGAGCTGGTCATGTGAGGAGATGTTCTAGATGTTCTCCACTTGTAAATGATGTTCTGGACAGTGGAACGGCTGATTTCTAATTGCTCTGAGATCTTTATAAATCCCTTTCAAGAATCATCTGCATCTACAACCTTCTTCCTGAAGGTCTCAGAGAGCTCTTTGGAAGTTTGAGGGTTAAGTAAGACAGGATCCTGGTCTGATCATTAGCAGCATTAGCAGTGATATCACCTCCATCTCTCAGTGGAGCTAAAAGGAGATCTAAAGTCCACCTAAAATCTAATCTAAGATCTAATCTAAGATCTAATCTAAGATCTAATCTAAGGTCTGTATCTGTTGAAAATCCCTCTTGACCTGAACTCTACCAGCAATGGAACATAGAATGCTATGCCTGCGATGAGGCACGTGAGCTGGATGCCAGTCTCACCACTGACGAATGAAACTGGTAGACCTGCGTGAGCTTCCATACACCTGCAACTTCAGCTCCTTCCTTCACATTATGGCCTTTGGACCAAGTACAGTCACTCCTCCTATCCAATCATTAACATCTACTTTGAGACCCATTTCCCACACATGCATCAACACGTTCTCTGCACTGCCACACCTCTTCTCCATCTACGAATCCCATTGCACACCCCGCAGGTATTTATAGCTCCATCATCTTTGTGCGATGTCATCTGCGGGAGCCTGCAGTTACTATAACCTTAAACAGGCGAGGTGAGTAATTTCACGTGCACTTCTCTGAGATGATCACAGCCGAACAGACAACGTGACGATGTTCAAGCACAATTCTGCGAACGCCGAGCTGAAGGAAGCAGTGTGGGTTTGAGGGGTCAGCGAGAGTGCGTGGGTATAAACACCGCTCCTGGCTGCCACAAGTCAGACTGGATTTGCCTGTTTGGGCGACTAAACTTCGCAGTTATCCCAGTGTGTGTCCGTTAAAACAGCATCACTCTGCTCTGTGTGTGTCTGCATCTGAGGCAGGGTCACACAGAGTTCATCACACACTTCCAACCACATCCTCAACACTTTCTGCAATGTTTACTTCATTCACAAGATAAAAGCATAAACGTACTTTCGGTAATTTGGTGTAAAATCCTTTAGTTCGATGTTTCCAAAACATCATCACGTTATTTATCGTGATGATTAAAACCCGCTTTAGACGTTCCCACTCCTCCATGCGGAATTCTCTCAGCTCTGTGATGTTCCAGCGTCAGTCTTTGTACAGACGCTCTCACGTTCTCCTCAAACCCCCTCTGATACAATAAAGATCTCATGGTGGTTTCTATGATGGAGAGACCCTGCTGCAGCAGAGCAGCTCCACACCATCTCACTTCCACCACCATGCTTCACAGCTGCTATGAGCTTCTTCTGCTCAAATGCTGTGTTTGGTTTGATCCAAACATGTCTTCTGTTACTGTGTCCAAATAATTCAGCTCTGGATTCATCTGTCCAAAACACATTGCTCCAGACGTCCTGCTCATTGTCTAGATGTTCTTCAGAGAACTTTATTAAGGGCTGCTCCCACGAAAATCAAACCGAGTTGCAGCACTTTAACATGTGGTATCTTCTGGTCTTGGGTTGTACTGACAGTTGTTATTGATTTATTATTGATCTGTTATTGATTTAATTATTGATTGCATATTTCCATCAGAATGTAAGAATCTGGCAACCCAGCACCCAGGACTGCCTACCCTTTACACAGGTGCCAGGTGACAAAGGCAGCCTGACTCCACCCACTTTTTCACCTTTACGAATGTGTATGTTGGTTTAAATATGTGTCAGGAGAGTCTTATTAAGGCAGTCATATAAGCATAAATAAAGGACCCCTTCGTTACAGTGGTTCCAGAATTTTCTCCACAGGCTTTGATGGAACACAGACAAGAACGGAAACCAAAGGTGTATGAATGGATGTTTTTACAGACTTGTCAGTAAACAAGATTACACACATGACCATTTGAGCTGTAAGCGATAACCTACTGTACATGTGACAACGTGTCCACGTGTTCGGCGATGTTCTTACCCCGACCTTAAACTCAGGAGCTAAAAACAACCGGTTTTGCCCTTTGAGTTAAAAAAAGAAAGGTTTAACCTTTGATACAAAATAAAACGACTTTCCAAAGTCAAGACCTTTTCATTTTCCTGACATTGTAGGTGAGATTTATTTTCTCTGGCTTTCCTACAAAGTTGGGAGTTTTCTGTCTGTTACGTGAACAAATGCACTGCCGCTCATAAGTTTTAGAACACCCTCTTTCCCGTGACATCCGTTTTAAAATCGATAAACTGGCAACCTGTTAGTTATTGATTTTAAATTTAATTCATTGGTTTATGAAGCGCTTCATGAACTTCTACCAGAATACATCTCAGAAATGTTTATAATGCATGAACCAGGAAGATCTTTGAGCTCCTCAGAGCTTCTCTGTTAGTTGTTCCTTCATGCAGGACAAGACGTTTTTGGTGAAGCTGCTTTTAGATGTTATGCTCCAAAGTGCTGAAACAGCTTTAAACCTAACATATAACCATGCTTTGATCTAAACCAGTCCATTGTAGCTGTGGCTGCATGTTTCAGGGTAAGTTCCACCCCAGTCTCAAAGAACAGATTTTCCTCCAGGATTGTCCGGTTTCTGTGCCATCCATCTTCCCAGAAAAGCATCCACACTCAAGATGCTGCCACCTCCATGATTGATGGTGGGGGTGGTGTGTTCAGGATGATGTGGGGTTTTAGTTTTTCTACAAGACATTTAGGCCAAAAAGTCCATCTTTGGTCTCATCTGACCACCTTCTTCAACATTTTTTGTGTCCCTACATGACTTATGTCAACTGCCAAACCCATCCGCCTCTGGTTGACAGTTCCTCTCTTGAGCCTTGGTTCCTCTCAAGGTTTCTTCCTCCTAGCCTGAGGGAGTTTTTCCTTGCCACTGTTACCGCTGGCTGCTCATTTGAGGCTCAGACCTGGATTTATGTAAAGCTGCAAGTCCTTGTTATAAAAAGCGCTTTATAAATAAACTTTAATTGAATGATAGATTGAATAATTGACTTCTTATGGCTTGCTTTCATAAACATCTTTCATCTTCTCACTCTTCCCAAAAACCCAGAAGAAGCACGTGATTAATTGCTGTCCTTTGGAAAGAGCCTCCCTGAGCTGAGGATCTCTGTGGCTCCTCTAGAGTGATTATGGGCTTCTTGGCCGCTTCTCTTGCCTGGGCTGTCAGTTTAAGGTAGGCAGCCATGTCTTGGTAGGTTTGCAGTTGTGCCATACTTCCATTTTCAGATGAAGGTTTGAACAGAGCTCAGATGTTCATAGGTTGGGATATTTTTTATAACCTAACCCTGCTTTACACTTCTCCACAGCTTCATGTCTGACTTGTCTAATGTGTCTCCTTGGTTTTCCTGATGCCGTTTGATCATTAATGTTCTCTAAACCTCTGAGTTCTTCACAGAACAGCTGCAGTTCTACTGAGAATGAATCATACAGTGACTCTATTAACTGATCAGGTCAGACTAGATGTTATTTAGGGGTCTCAGAGAACTGCACCTTTCAAATTTTTACATAAAATCCTGATAAAATGCATTTCTTTATGGGTGAAAAAATGTGGAAAAGTTCAAAGGGTAGGAATACTTGTTCAAGGCACTGCATACAAAAACACAAAAACGTGATCCGGACTTTCAAGCGTGAAAACGGACGAAAATGGCTCAACAAGGAAAGTAGGCTTTGCTGGGCCATGAAGCTCTGCCAATGGACTACAGAGAACATTGTGGGTGTTCTGAGACCTTTGACTGGGAGTAGACATGATTCATGTTGGCATGAAGCTACATGTAATACAGCTTTGGCACATTTGTCTGTTACTTATTCCCAGAGCATCAGTCCACGGAGTAGAGCTTTAACAGTGGAGCCGATCACCCTCCACACACACACACACACACACACACACACACACACACACACACACACACACAGACCACCTCAATCACCCCAGTTTAACTTTAAAAAGCTTATCCCCCCTATTCACCTAGGCTTTTCCTCTTTTCCTCCTACAGCTGTCACCCACTTCGTAAGCGGGTGGAGAGGGGGAGAGGGGGACGTGTCTAAAAGTCCATTGATCACAGTGGATTCCAACTCATTGTCTGTTTTCTTGCTTCTTTTCTTCTCTCTCTCTCTCTCTCTCTCTCTCTCTCTCTCTCTCTCTCTCTCTCCCCCTCCCTCTCTCTCTCTCTCTCTCTCTCTCTCCCTGTGAATCAGCCTGGCCCTTTCACGCCTGTCTGCAGCCGATAACAGCCTGCACTGTGCCCCGAGTTAACAATCTCAGCTAATAGACTTCTCCCCTGTCAATCACCACTTCAAAATCCCTATACAGAACACACACACACACACACACACACACACCCTTCTTCAGTCTGGGACTCTATCTACTGATTAGGAGCTCAATGTAAACAGAAAGTAACAGATATGTCCATAGACACACACACACCTCCTTTTGCTCTGTGTCTTGTCTCACAAACCAACTCAACTATGAACCTACACACACACACACACACACACACACACACACACACACACACAAAGTTTTTTAACATTTTGGGCTGCATGGTGGTGCCACGGGTAGTGTGTGGGTCACACAGCTCCAGAGACGTTCCACAGGGTTCAAACCCCACTCGGGTCACTTTCTATGAAGTTCTATGTCTATGTGTCCTGCCCATGTCCTCTCAGGTTTCCTCCAGGTCCTCTAGTTTCCTCCTGCCTCCCGAAAAGGCTCTGATCAGATAAAAATATATAAATAAGTCAGCCCCTGTGTGTCTGGGGTACACTGGCATTATTTGCTTTCTCCTCAATATGTCGACTCCGGCAGTGCAATTAAAAATATCAAAGAGGGGAGTGTGAGTTCTTCAGTGGCGAGAGAATACCCAGCTGTGTGCACTCGCCCCAGTCAAGCATTTCAATATTAAGTAGATTAGATTATCTCTACACGAAGGGAGTTTGTGACGGAGAGGCAAACAGTGGTAAACACACACAGACCTGCTTTAATATACAGTCAGATCACCTCTTTCCTAACTCCTCCTCCCACTCTCGCTTCTGTCTCCCATCTGATCTACACGGCTATACATGCATGTCTCATTGGACAGCTTAAATATATGTACCATATGGACAGGGGCTGATCGTGATTGTGCAATATTGAGACACCTGCTCATTTACTGCTTCTCCTGAGTATCAGTGAGGCCAGGATGTTAGATGATCACCGCCTCCATCTCACCCCAAAAGTACTGATGGAGTTCCATCACTCCAGAGAACACAGATTCACTGCTCCACAGCTCAATGCTGCGGGTCTTTATAGTCCACACCTGCTATTAGACATGGAGTATTAATAGAGCCATGGGTTATCTGCTCCAGAGAGTCCTATTCTATTGGCAAGTACTTCTCTACAGGACTAGGAGAAGGTGTGTGTGCATTTGCACATCTGTGCTAAAGCAATGGTTGCAGCTTGTTGAGCAATGTGCATCGACAGAAGGTGTCCATAAATAATTGGACGATTACTTCACATATATTTTAAATGATGAGATTTATACGTGGTTTGCGTCTCTCTCTCTCTCTCTCTCTCTCTCTCTCTCTCTGCAAGTAAAGATAAGGGCAAAGTTTGCTGCAGCCAGACAGCAAAAAATGTAATCAGTGGAAGCCCAAAGGGAGAGCGGAGCGAGAATAAGAATCTCATCAAATCTAAAAGTCAATTCCGAGTGATTATTCTGAATTATCATTCGTCCAGATTCCTAAATGCAATGCAAATAAGAAATTTCTCGTTTGCTGATTTCGGTTTTATGAGTCATAAATATTTTCCCTCACATGGCGAGCCGTAACTTGGTTGTGCATTTTCATATCATTACGATTCGTCAAGCAGAGAAAGTTCCAGCACTGAAGGATGTAATATTTAACTTTCATTTACCATATGGGGCCCTGGGTTGGTTTGCTGCATGCTACATCAGTTGGATAATGATGCTGTGAACATTCATTAATAAATATGCAAATAGATTCAGAATTATATGTCCCAGACAACAAACTATTTCTTTTATACACTAATGGAGCCTGTACATGGACTCTGCAGGGTGTGTGTGTGTGTGTGCATGTCCATGCGGTTGTGTGTGTAAATGAAGCAACATCTCAGACTGTAAATTAACCCTTCGTGTAAAAAGGACCTGTCTTAAAATTACAGTCGAGCCAAATAAGCTCAAAAATATCGGTGTGTTACGTTTATCCTGAATCGATTCTGATCAGGTCGGTTACAACGTGAACGTGACGTAGACCCACTGTGCTGCACACATCCACACAGTGGTACATAGACTAAGGGGCAGTGAGCACATGTGCCCAGAGCGGTGGGCAGCCCTTTCCACGGTGCCCGGGAAGCAGCTGGGGTGTTAAGAACTTTGCTTCAGTCATGCCCTGCCAGTTCAGGGATTTGAACCGACAACCTTCTCAGCCACAAAGCTGGTTCCCTAACTAGTAGACCAACACACACTGTGAATAGCTAGCAGCCAAGATACTGCGAGCCTGACCAGGATTACTTGGCCGTCCACTAAGTGGGAATGGTGGGAAATTGGATGTATGTACAGTAGCCTACCAGAGGAACTGGGCTCATCTATCCATCATCTCCTGCTTATCTGGGGTCCAGCTTGTGTAGGAGCTCACACAAGAGGCCCAGACCTCACTCTCCCCAGCCACCTCTTCCAGCTCTTCAGAGAGGAATCCAAGGCACCTTCAGGCCAGCTGAGATATAACCTCTCCAGTATGTCCTGGGTCTTCCCTGAGGCCTTCTCCCAGTTGGACATGGTTGTGAAGGACCTGCATTGACTAGAGAAGCAGTTCATGCCTGGAAGTGACCACAAAGCTACGACACAGTCTCCGTGGTCCTTTTGTCCATTTCTAATTCAAGTCCTCCTTTTTTTTCACACAATGGCCTTAACATCTGCTTTGTGAGCCATTTCCACATCCGGCTAAACATTCACTGCACCTACACATCTTCTCCATCTATGAATCCTGCTGCACACCTGCAGGTATTTGAGAGCATTGCATATCATCATCCTCATGCAGTGCCATCTGCAGGAGCCTGAAGTTACTACCACCTTTAACATGGAAGATGTCCGGTTTTCTGTCCAGTGAGCTCAGCAACATTGTGTGTTTGGATGAATTAGATGTTAGTGAACATGTTTACGGAAAATCGGTTCTGTCTGATATTTTCTGAATTTATACCCCCTGCACGGTAGTGTATTGTCTTTGAAACGCCGAGACTTGGTTACCGGGCCAGAGGTCTCAGAAAGAAGCTTTTTTTAAGAAGTTGTTTGAAAGCGTCACTAAAAGCCTCCCCCCGGTCTCTGTGAAGAATCTGCCATGAAGTGTCAGCTTCTTCAGAGGAGACTGAGCCGAGTTCAAGTGTTTTGGAGATGAGATGGCAAATCACACTTTTTGAGTCTGTTTACGGACACCTGTACACACACACACACGCACGCACACACACACACACACACACACACACACACACACACACACACACACACACACACACACACACACACACTTATAATGTTTTGGACGAAAGCAGAGAGACTCACTGGAGATTGAGAGAGAGAGAGAGAGAGAGAGAGAGAGACAGAGAGAGACAGAGAGAGAGAGAGAGAGAGAGAGAAAGAGAGAGAGAGAGAGAGAGAGAGAGAGAGAGATTTCAGCCCCTATTGGTTTGGACCACACAGGCTCGGGTTTGGCAACCACACGGCTGTAAAAGACTTCAAAACAGCTGTGGGAAGATGATTCTCCTTAAAACAAAGACAACAGTTATATGCTGTTTCCTCGGCCTCGTATCTCAGGATCACAGTAACCTACAGACATGATACATCACTGACCGAGAAACTGGGTTATAGCGAATTATTTTAAACTCCACTTATAAACGTCCTCATTATTGGATTTAATCACTGGAAATAATTTAAAAATTAGTGGATGCCAGCTCAAAAATGTCCTGGGAGAATTTATAGATATAAAAGCATGTTTTAGCCAAAATATTAGGGTAAATTCTGATCAAAACATGGTTAAAATTATACAAAATCTTTACATCACAAAATGAAGACACGCTCAAAATAGAATATCCCTGGACTGTGAGACTGTCTCCCTAAACACTCTTACATTTTTGGTGAGTATACATCAAACTGCTAACTTCTTAGAAAGAGAGAGAGAGAGAGAGAGAGAGAGTCCCACTGTGAGTAAAATGAGACAAAAGACAAAGAGGGCAGAGAAAGAAATAGAGAATTAGCATTATTTGGGGGCCAACGACATAAAAGTCTCTCTACTCTCCCACCTTCCCACTTACTTCTCTCTCTCTCTCTCTCCCACTCTCCCAATTCTCTCTCCCACTTTCACTCTCTCTCTCTCTCTCTCCCACTCTCTCTCTCACTCTCTCCCACTTACTCTCTCTCTCTCTCTCTCTCCCACTTACTCTCTCTCTCTCTCTCTCTCTCTCTCTCTCTCTCTCTGTCTCTCTCTCTCACACACACACACACTCATCCGCTAAAAATATGACACATACCTTCATTTGTGCTGCCCCTCACCATCCAGCTTAGCCTTGAATAGTTTTATCTCCCTGCACGAGCTCAGATCACCTGTTCTCCACAGCACACAACAGCCCTGCAGGCATTTCATCCTGCTGGAGATAATACACCCACATTACCATCACAGGCCTGGATCCAGCTTTTTGAGGGTGATACTGAGGAGAGCACTCCCAGCACCAGTGCAGGGCCTTCATGGAGGTACCCGCAGCACTATGTATACACTATGTCCAAATCTAGACGGACTAGAGGGACACACAGCCTCAACATTGAGCCAGGAGCAGTGGGGCTCGGGAAGCGATGGAACTCAGCCAGTAGTGTTGGATGGGATTTGGATTGCATCCTCACTGAAGCAATCAAATTCCTACAGCAATGCTCAAGAGGCTTAGTAGAGACATCTACTTCATCAAAAGCAGGATCAGCTCTTTTAATACCCTCAATTTTGGGAGAAACAATGAAAACAGTGTCCCAATACTTTTGCCCATGTAGTGTACATCTAGAGGTCATCTTGTGTTCACAGGTCCACAGTGTGTCTCATTGATTCATTCATACATTGCCTGTCCACCTTCCTTCTAGCTCCACCCTACTGGTAAGTCCAGTCAACAGAAACTGTAGTCCATCTTGCTGATGCACAGTTTGTGTTCGGCTACCCCTCGAAAGTCTTTTCATATCGTATGGCCAGTTTCTTGACTGCAGAGCAGCTCCTATTATTTGTGGGTGGTGGACCAATTTTGACCTAACATTCTTGTGCCAAACACCCAGAAAACACCTGCTGTACCAGCCGCTTATAACCTGTACCAGCCCCTCTAACCTGTACCAGCCCCTATAACCTGTACCAGCCACTAAAACCTGTACCAGCCACTAAAACCTGTACCAGCCGCTATAACCTGTACCAGCCCCTCTAACCTGTACCAGCCCCTCTAACCTGTACCAGTCACTAAAACCTGTACCAGTCATCATAACCTGTACCAGTCACTTAACTCACAGTTCACAGTCACTCTAACCTGTAACACCAGCCACTCATAACCTGGTGTACCAGTCACTTCTAACCTGTACCAGCCACTATAACCTGTACCAGCCACTAAACCTGTACCAGTCACTATAACCTGTACCAGCCACTATAACCTGTACCAGTCACTATAACCTGTACCAGTCACTCTAACCTGTACCAGTCACTAAAACCTGTACCAGTCACTATAACCTGTACCAGCCACTATAACCTGTACCAGTCACTATAACCTGTACCAGTCACTCTAACCTGTACCAGTCAATTTAACCTTGCAACAGTCACTCTAACCTGTACCAGCCACTATAACCTGTACCAGTCACTCTAACCTGTACCAGTCACTATAACCTGTACCAGCCCCTCTAACCTGTACCAGCCACTATAAACTGTACCAGCTAATTATAACCTGTAAATTGAAATTATAACTCCGTACCAGCCACTATAACCTGTACCAGTCACTCTAACCTGTACCAGTCACTATAACCTGTACCAGCCCCTCTAACCTGTACCAGCCACTATAACCTGTACCAGTCACTATAACCTGTACCAGTCACTATAACCTGTACCAGCCCCTCTAACCTGTACCAGTCGCTATAACCTGTACCAATCACTATAACCTGTACCAGCCACTATAACCCGTACCCAGTCACTATAACCCAACACCAGCCACTTCATAACCTGTACCAGCCATCATAACCTGTACCAGTCACTATAACCTGTACCAGCCACTATAACCTGTGTACCAGTAACTATAACCCTACCAGCCACTATAACCTGTACCAGCCACTATAACCTGTACCAGTAACTATAACTCCTACCAGTCACTATAACCTGTACCAGCCACTATAACCTGTACCAGCCACTAAAACCTGTACCAGTCACTATAACCTGTACCAGCCACTATAACCTGTACCAGTCACTCTAACCTGTACCAGTCACTATAACCTGTACCAGCCCCCAACCTGTACCAGCCACTATAACCTGTACCAGCCACTATAACTCAGTACCAGGCAACTATAACCTCTACCAGCCACTCATAACCTGTACCAGCCACTATAACCTGTACCAGCCACTATAACCTGTACCAGCAACTATAACCTCTACCAGCCACTATAACCTGTACCAGCCACTATAACCTGTACCAGTAACTATAACCTCTACCAGCCACTATATCCTGTACCAGCCACTATAACCTGTACCAGCCACTATAACCTGTACCAGTAACTATAACCTCTACCAGCCACTATAACCTGTACCAGCCACTATAACCTGTACCAGTCACTAAAACCCGTGTACCAGTCACCATAACCTGTACCAGCCAATTATAACCTGTACCAGTCACCATAACCTGTACCAGCCACTATAACCTGCACCAGTCACTCTAACCTGTACCAGCCACTCATAACCCGTACCAGTCAATTTTAACCTGTACCAGTCACTATAACCTGTACCAGCCCCTCTAACCTGTACCAGCCACTATAACCTGTACCAACCACTATAACCTGTACCAGTCACTATAACCTGTACCAGCCACTATAACCTGTACCAGTCACTCTAACCTGTACCTTCCAGTCACTATAACCTGTACCAGCCCCCAACCTGTGGCTCAAAGCACTATAACCTGCACCAGTCACTATAACCTGTACCTCAGTCACTATAACCTGTACCTGCAGCCCCTCTAACCTGTACCAGTCGCTATAACCTGTACCAATCACTATAACCTGTACCAGCCACTATAACCTGTACCAGTCACTATAACCTGTACCAGCCACTATAACCTGTACCAGCCACTATAACCTGTACCAGCCACTATAACCTGTACCAGTCACTATAACCTGTACCAGCCACTATAACCTGTACCAGTAACTATAACCTCTACCAGCCACTATAACCTGTACCAGCCACTATAACCTGTACCAGTAACTATAACCTCTACCAGTCACTATAACCTGTACCAGCCACTATAACCTGCAATGCCTCAGGCCACTAAAACCTGTACCAGTCACTATAACCTGTACCAGCCACTACAACCTGTACCAGTCACTCTAACCTGTACCAGTCACTATAACCTGTACCAGCCCCTCTAACCTGTACCAGCCACTATAACCTGTACCAGCCATTATAACCTGTACCAGTAACTATAACCTCTACCAGCCACTATAACCTGTACCAGCCACTATAACCTGTACCAGCCACTATAACCTGTACCAGTAACTATAACCTTCTACCAGCCACTATAACCTGTACCAGCCACTATAACCTGTACCAGTAACTATAACCTCTACCAGCCACTATATCCTGTACCAGCCACTATAACCTGTACCAGCCCCGATAAGTGGTAGACTAGGTAGTCTGTACACACCACCGCCATTCTTCTCACTTCCATTTACAGATGCTGTGCAGCGCCCCCTGCTGATGACATATTCTGTGACAAAGTGCCAAGAACACCAAGGTTCTTATAAGCTTGAATGGAACCATATAACTAAACTCCTCAGCTGCTCCCTGGACAGGGGACAGACATGCCCACCACTCCAGGCACATGTGCTCCTGCCCCCTTGTGTGTGTGTGTGTGTGTGTGTGTGTGTGTGTGTGTGTGTGTGTGTGTGTGTGTGTATCACTGTTTGTAGATGGGTTAAATGAGGAGGACCAATTCCTCTGTCGGTGTATGAGCACCTTCACCTTTTAGTTTAAGGTCTCTGGATCATCTTGTCTCTGTGCAAAACGGTGGCGTCCATAGCAGGACAGCTTGGCCCGAATAGACGTAGGCATGAATCTGGAAACCTGGTTTGGTTGTGGAAGGAAAATCATTTCTCGCTGTTAGCTGGGATTAAAGAGACTGTGCTACATGTTATATTTGCGCCCATGCCACACACACTTCGTCTTTCTGTTTTTTTTCTAGCCATTTTGACAAACAACAACTGTGACCTTTAAGTTGGCAGAGGCAGCATGGCTCTGATCACAGGGACTGGAAACAGAGCCAAAGTGAAATGTCAACCGTCCCTGTGGTTTCAGCACTGACGCAACACCGCCACACAGCTACAGGCACGAGCGGAGAGAGGAAGAATGCGAGGGAAACATACCCGTGTGGGTGTGGTTGCGTACCCTAGAATACCCACTGTGGATGTGAACGCAGTCCTTGGGGTGTGTATACGTGTGTACCTGCGTGCTCCGGCATCCCCGTAGTGTGTGTGAATGCCTGTTCCGTCCTCTGTGTGCGTTGTATGCAAGCGTACTCGATTAAACTCAGAGTGCATAGAGTTCTTGGGTTGTGTGTGTGTGTGTGTGTGTGTGTGCGCCTTAGTATACTGCTGACATTGTAAGAAAGCCTGTCCTTTTCCAAGAAAAAAAAAAGTGGTCTGTCATACTTTTATTCAAATTAATGTTGATATATTCATAACGTTCAAATATTCATAATACCCTCACAATGTAAAGCACATTTAATATTTGCAAATGCTGCAAAAGAATGTAAGCACTGAGCTGAACGGAGACGTTCCCACTCCTCCATGCGGAATTCTCTGCGCTGTGTGATGTTCCAGCGTCAGTCTTCGTACAGACGCTCTTCCGTTCTCCTCAAACCCCCTCTGATACCATAAAGATCTCGTAGTGGTTTCTATGATGGAGAGATCACCACACCCTGCTGCAGCAGAGCAGCTCCACACCATCACACTTCCACCACCATGCTTCACAGCTGCTGTGAGGTTCTTCTGCTCAAATTATCTTGAAAGGACATCAGGATAAGTTGTTCAAACTACTCAACAGTGGTCCAAATAAAGTCAAAGACAACCTGAATGTCCTCCATTCAGCGACAATAGCACCAACAGTTCCCCACACTGGGGGGCTTTATGGTGCCAACAGGTTCATGTTTATGTGCAAAGTTACCTCAGATCCTGTCCACCAGCTAAATTTACTGATACGTCCATTTTGTTTGTGTTTGCACATTGAAAAGTCAGTCAGCAATCTGCCTCAGAGGCTCCAAAACCAAAAGACATGGACATCAGTGACATCAGAGACGGACATAGTGTCCTGCAGGGTGTGTAAAGAGCCACTAATGAACCCGTTTTCTTCTGAAATTTGAGCTGAATTTGAGTGAATGTTTATGTGTTTGTGTATCCTCAGTTTACCCCTGAGTCTATGGCAAGGTGTGTGTGTGTGTGTGTGTGTGTGGGTGGGTGACAGGGTCTTACCTGAGCTGCTGGTTGGTTCTCTGAAGCTCAGGCATGTCAGAAGGCATTAAAGTGTGTGTATGGTTGGTAGAGCTGGGCATCCCTAAAGAGTGCTGCAGGCTCAGCTCTCCACCAGAGCACAAACAAACATCCAGCACCAGCACTAACACACTGAGGGCTCCTAACCGGCCTCGCAAAAACCCAAATCAAACACTCCAGCTTTACTATCCAAACAGGCCAAAGAGCAACGGCACCGACACAGCACTCTGTTATTGCTACTGTACAATAAACAAACAAACAAACAAACAGATGTATTTATCTGAAATGTGCATTTAGACCCAGTTCTGAACATTGATCAAAATAACCGAATCATAACTTATTTCATTGTTTGGTGTAGAAATGGAGTCATAACTAGTTAACCTTTAAAACTCTAGACCAGTTTTGTGGGATGTTTACATAGTGATGTAAAAAATACCAGAATTGAACCCGTTTGCTTAGAAGGAATAAAATGACTTTTAAAAATGCAGGACGTTTGATGAATTATTTGTAAGTATTAGTTTAATAAGGATATTTATTATAAAAGGTTCTTCAAAACACTTGATAGTGTCCAACTGAAATAAAAAAGCAGCCAAAATGTCCTTTATTAATTTTATTTCCTCTATAACCTCATATGTCGGTCACATCTGGTGATGTCATCAGCCCCATCCTCTGACTGATCAGAGAGGGGGTGGGGCTAATGACATCACCCAGATGTCTGTATGCAGGTTGAGCATCAGCCCCGCCCCCCTCTCTGCTCAGTCAGAGTCTGTATGCAGGTTGAGCATCAGCCCCGCCCCCTCTCTCTGATCCGTCAGAGTCTGTATGCAGGTTGAGCATCAGCCCCGCCCCCTTTCTCTAATCTTTAGGTATATATGGTCTAAAGTACACAGACATTTGAGCTCTCATTAAAGTATGTCTCTATAAACCTTCTCTGAGTTTGTGTGGTCCACAGAGAGCACTTACTGTTGGCTAGGGAGGATCTAGCAGGGCACCTGATAGGGTTCACAGAGCTCTTCCTCAAACCATTCTACTGCCAGCATCCGTCTAAAGCAACTGCATGATAATGTCTGAGACTACACTGTTGTTACGCTGTTGTCGAGACTACGCTGTTGTCTTTGGATGGTGTGGATGTTAAACTAAAGTCATTTGTGCTCACATAGATAAGACGTTTTAATACCGAGTCACTTCTAAAGGTCCCGTTTCACAGATTCCTAATTTGTTTCCAAATTTTCTCCTTTGCTGTTCTGAGCATCATTGTCATGTTGGATGCTCAGGTGCAGTGTGTGTTCACACATACGTGTTCATGTGGAGTGTGTGTGCAAAGCCTTTGAAAATGTGCCGAGCAATCAATTACAGGCATCTCTCGAAAGCAGCTCAGAATGACAGGCCATTGTTAAATTCTCTCTCTCTCTCTCTCTCTCTCTCTCTCTCTCTCTCTCTCAGCTGTCACACCTCTGAGCATCTCTCCTGAACTCACTCTCACTCTCTTGCCATTCCACCCAACAGCTGCACCTCTAATGAAGCAAACACTGATGAGAGCGAGGGGGAGGGGGAGGGGGAGTCCATGAATTTGCTTATCTTTATTAATTCTGTTATCTAGACTGAAGTGTCTCACAAAACCCCTCTTAAGTGGAAACTTTACAAGAGACGGAAAGAAATTCTTAATTTTCAATGGCTGTCAATGTTTCTATTGGTCCGTTCATCCTGAATCTGTGATGTTCAACCTGCATACAGACTCTGACTGATCAGAGAGAGGGGGCGGGGCTGATGCTCAACCTGCATACAGACTCTGACTGATCAGAGAGAGGGGGCGGGGCTGATGCTCAACCTGCACACAGACTCTGACTGATCAGAGAGAGGGGGCGGGGCTGATGACATCACCGACCCAGATATTGGGTTACAGAGGAGAATGAGAAGGGAGGGGCTGTTTGCTCACACTGTGTTCAAATTTCAGAACAAAAGTATTTTATTTGCACTACTATTTGCTCTTCATCAGTCTGGCATAAGAAATCATCAACACATGGACGTTGAATCACTGACTGAGTGAAGGAGAACATCCTGCTCTAAATCACTCCCAGCCTGTGAAACGTCAGGTGGTTTTCTATACTGCTAAGTGGCTGGGAGTGTAATTAATGCGGCGGTGGGTGTTTGCACTGGTAATGTAACATTGTCTTTTTGCTAACTACCCCACTGTGCTCTCACACAGAACTGCCTGTGGCTATGAGAAGTGAGAGCAGGGCTTTAAACATGCAGAGAGGGATTCAATTCAGAAAACACTGCCTTTCAATCACTAAACACACAGCACTGCGCCGAACAGAGCCGTCGCTGCTTTCACAGTATTGCATACTGATGGTGCTGGTGCCAGTCATGCCAACATACAACAAACTCTAAAACCACAAAAAAAAGCCTTCAGCTACTCAGATTTGGCTCTTCATTTGATATGTACAAGTGAACACAATGTAGATAATTCTATGAAATCATTTATTTATTCATTTATTTTGCTTGTCAGGACAATAAACACACTTCATATCTCAGAAATCCTGCTGGAAATTGATTGGAGTTCTTTTGAGCTGAACGTGCTCATATTTAGAGTCATTTGTAATCATTAGATTGACAACGATTAGATTGATGTTTAAAATACAAAACGACTCAAATATCAATCAATCAATCAAACAATCAATCAATCAAAATTAATTTGTATCATATTTTAAACAACAAAGGCATCTCAAAGCAGCTTTATCCGGGTCTGAGCCTCTTTATAGCAGCCAGCGGCGACAGTGGCAGAAAAACTCCCTCATGCTAAGAGGAAGAAACCTTGAGAGGAACCAAGGCTGTAAAGCGGAACCCATCCTCCTCTGAATGACAGCAGAGAGCACTGACATAAAGCAGAAAAAGGAGTGAAATAATAAAGTATGACGTAACGGTGAGAGTATATATGTAGTATCAGTGACATCATCAGCCCCGCCCCCTCTCTCTGATCAGTCAGAGTCTGTACACAGGTTGAGTATTGGCCCCGCCCCCTCTCTCTGATCAGTCAGAGTCTGTATGCAGGTTGATCATCAGCCCCGCCCCCTCTCTCTGATCAGTCAGAGTCTGTATGCAGGTTGAGCATCAGCCCCGCCCCCTCTCTCTGATCAGTCAGAATCTGTACACAGGTTGATCATCAGCCCCGCCCCCTCTCTCTGATCAGTCAGAGTCTGTATGCAGGTTGATCATGTTCACTTGGACAGAGCAGTAAATATGCACTGTTAATTCGTTATGTTATGCGTCGTATGTCTGTAGGTTGCCCTGATCCTGAGTTATGAAGCATATACAAGGGTTGGACAATGAAACTGAAACAGCTGTCATTTTAGTGGGAGGTTTCATGGTTAAATTGGAGCAGCCTGGTGGTCAACCTTCATTAATTGCACCAGTAAGAGCAGAGTGTGAAGGTTCAATTAGCAGGTAAGAGCACAGTTTCTCAAAATATTGCAATGAACACAACATTATGGGGGACATACCAGAGTTCAAAAGAGGACACATTGTTGGTGCACGTCTCGCTGGCGCATCTGTGACCAAGACAGCAAGTCTTTGTGATGTATCAAGAGCCACGGTATCCAGGGTAACGTCAGCACCACCAAGAAGGAGCAACCACATCCAACAGCATTAACTGTGGACGCAAGAGGACACTGTCTGAATGGGATGTTGGGGTGCTAACCCGGATTGTATCCACAAAATGTCCTTCAGAAGACAAACTGACGCTGTATTGGCCACAAAAGGAGGCCCTAGTTCACCAAACTAATCAATTATTGTGGTCTAAAACTAGGTGTTTCAGTTTCATTGTCCACCCCCTGTAACTGCACTGCTCGTAACGGTTGGATCTTGGGTTCTAAGAGTTAAAATCTCCTGAGAATAATAATATCTGGCTCTTTGTGTCTCCAATAAATACTTAATAATGAAAATGCTGAATAAATGTATGTGAAACAATGAAAATATCCCACAAAACTGGCCGAGAGGTCATGAGGTTAAACCCTCCCACTGAATATCTGGTGACTGACGAAACAAATACTGACATGAAATCAATGCAAAATCCTTGAAATTTAGAAATCCCAGGTTTATGCTTTATTCAGATCCCAGAAAAGGTCATTAAAGGGAATTATAGGATGTATGGTCACCATGGACAGACGGGGACATCTGTCTAGCTCACACCCCTGCTCACATTCTTCATTTTTCTTTATTGAACACTTTATTCTGACTCTGTAAAATGAATTCTGTTTTCAAGCCCAGGTTCCACGTGACAGAGAAAATGTTATCAGACCAAAATAATTCTAGCCCAGTAGAAGTTGAGCTTTAGGTCAGCAGAAAGTCTTAGAGCTCCGTGAACTTTAGTGTTTATTTATTTTCAAGTGACCTTAAACAGAACTTGGGGAATACGTGAGCTCAGCCTGAAAGTCCAGCAATTACAGCCATTATGAAGTTCAACTGCTTGGTCACGTGCAGTTCCACATAAATGTCAACCAAACCATGGAAAAGAGTTGTGAGCACAGGGACTAAACTTTGAAACGCTGTAGTTTGGTGTGTTTCAGTATTTTTCTAGTTGAATAATAAAAGTTCGGTAGATGGAACTGACGTACTGTGAACCGTCACACCTGCAGCTGATTAGGACAGAGGCAGCAACTCGGTCCGATTGAATTCATTCAGATTTTACATTCAGACGAGTCGTTTATTTCCACACTGCGAGTAATCCCATCAGAAACGACCAACATGGACCACCACGATGAACAAACTGACCACAATCAAAGGCAGCGTACGTTACGCATCTCAAGAGCTGACCAACCCGCTGACCATCATAGGGTATGTTTTGTCTAAATGACCAGCTTTTCAACCACCTTCACCATCTTAACCAGCTTTAACATCCAGACAAAGCTGGTCTTCAGCAGGATTTTTCAGCAGCGTATCAACGACCTTAAGTTTCCCAAAAACACCTTCCTTAGTTTTCCAGCAGGTCAGCAAACCCAACATCCACACCGAGTTCATCCATAATTTCATTAAATGGAAATGAAGACGGATCAGAACCGCTTTTCTGGATCTTAGCTTCATAAAACACTGAGTTTAGAAACATCCATCTGTCCTTCATTCGCTCAAATACTCGTCTGAACAGCTTGTTATTGCTCGCTTTACTGCTGTCCAACAAAAGTCTTTTAAAGATCTTTTAAACGATGCAGAAGAACATGAGCAGAACTTTCTGTTTGGGAACGTAACCAGATACAGGTGTTTACATGGATATTCTTCTTCTATTTAACGGATTATCTGAAGGATTACCCGCCTCGTTCAACTGGATAGAAACTGTAATCATAACGGCAGATCAGACAACTCTATTCCAATTGAAGTGTTGACATGAATGTATTTGGACTGAATTAGTCGGATTATTAACGGATTATTAGGGTGAATGTAAATGTAGTGACTGAAAAATAAGAGTAAACGAAAGAAGGTGAAACAGTGTAAGTGCAGCCTGGTGGTTCCTTCATTTTGCCACCTTTTGAGTTGCTCCACTCTGTGTTTTGTGTTGATGTCTTCTTCTGCTCTCCTGCCGAATCATTGTGGCTCACATATTACAGAGAACGTACACCAGCCCCTGTGGTGGGGATCTCCAGTCCTGGAAGGCCAGTGCTTTTCACCATTTCATTATCAGGTATAGTCGGTGTGTCGGAGCATGGAAATCAGCAACCTCTGCTGGACTCTGGCCCTCGGGTCCCCACCAAGCGCTAGTCCAAGTCTAACGGTGCTTTCACACCTACCTTGTTTGGTCTGGACTTCCGGACCTTATAGCAGGGTCCAAACAAAAATCAAAGTAGCGAAAGGTGCCATGGTCCAGATCAAAGGACCAGAAATTGGTCTGGTTGAATGGTTTGGATTTACAGAAAGTTGAGGCAGGCTATCATCACAAACCGAACAGTGAAGGTATGAAAGAACCAGCTTCGTGCTGAAATCGGACCCCCGTTTGTGTGCATGTGTATCACGCAGCAGTAAACGTGAACTAGGGGGCAGTGAGCACACATGCCCAGAGCAGTGGGCAGCCTTATGCATGGCACTCGGGGAGGAGCTAGAGAGTTAAGTGCCTTGCTCAAGGGCACTTCAGTCATGTCCAACCACTTTAGGGAATTGAGCTACAACCTTCCAGTCACTGGGATGGTTCCCCAACCAGACCATGCTGTCAACTGCTAGGTCTACACCGCTTTACAAATTATTATGCAAATGATATTTTCCCTGATTTTCCTAAATAGCAAATGGCAGTGAGTACAATAAGTCATCAACTGTTGGAGTGTAAACATTGTATTGGTTAGGGGTAGCTGACAAGTTGATTTGTGCATAACAGCAAGACTCTGGAAGATCGTACACCTCTCAGACTCCAGCTGCTGATGACAATCAGCATCACCCGGAATTTGACCCTGCAGTCCTCGGATCATAGTGCTACCACATTAGACCTCTAGACCGGGTCACGAAGGTTTCATTTCAGCAGCAGGTTGAAGTGACGTTGTATGATCCATAGTCGTTTAGTGTGCATCATAAAAATCACTACACTCAGTAGGGAAGTGATACCCGAGAGACCAAGGGCTTAAAAATGATGGTAAAACTCCCAAACCAAGGACAGTCAGCTTTCTGTAAGCGTGAGCAGATCATTACTATAATGCATTACCCTGAAGGCAGCGGGTTAACATGTAAATGGCAGTAATTGCTTCGCCTGGGTTGGCGTAATCCACACAAATGCATTAAACTTGAAGAAGCTAATTGAAGTGCACAAGTCAAGTAAACAACAATAGCATAATGGGAAGGAGTGCGTGTTCTCTAATGCATTCATTTTTGAAAAGTTTATATGTTAATAATGAGTCGGAGACAATTTGTGTTAAGTTCATAAGCTTTTAGTGATCAATGGGATTTGGCTTCTTTGAAAATTAATTGACTATTTTAGAGATTAGTGTGTAAGAGGACTGAAGAGGCTACAGGTAGATGAAAATCTGCTTCACATAAACAGCATTTCATACTCATCGGCAAATCCCTTGTTTTCACACAGCCCTGAGTGTGTGTGTGAGTGTGTGTGTGTGTGTGTGTGTGTGTGTGTGTGTGTGTGTGTGTGTGTGTGTGTGTGTGTGTGTGTGTTGCAGCAAACAAAGGAAAACACTCCACTATTTTTATCTAATTGTATTTTCAAAAAATGGGGGTAATTTGCATGTCTGCAGCTGTCTGGCTCCTGACGGCCCTCTCTTCACCGGGGGTCATGTGTGAACACATCTCAGCTAAAAAGCCACAAACAGCATTGGCATTCACGCTTGTTCTCTATAGTGCTCTCTCTCTCTCTCTCTCTCTCTCTCTCTCTCTCTCTCTCTCTCTCACTCTCTTGCTCTCTCGAGGCCACCTCTTTTCTTTCTCCCTCCATTTCTATCATTCTGTTCTATCCCTCTGTACATTCCTTTTTTGGTTCTCTCTCTCTCTCTCTCTCTCTCTCTCTCTCTCTCTCTCTCTGTCCTCCCTCTCTCTGCACGAGTCGGCTGCCATTAGCGAGGCGTCCACTGAGGCCAGCCTGTTTTGACAGATGCTCGTTCTGTCCAGGCGCATCTCACAGGACGTTATGGCTCTTGTCATCCTGATAAGAGTGAAAGAGAGCAGGGAGAGCGAGTGAAAGCGAGAGACAGAGAGAGAGATGATTAAAAAACAAAAGCCTTTCTACTCACCAAGGCCACATTTCTCTCTCTCTCTCTCTCTCTCTCTCTCTCTTACACACACACACACACACACACACACACACACACACACACACACACACACACACACACACACACACACACACTCCCCTCCCTCTCTGGCAACCTCGGGGCCTATTAAATGTTAGCCGAGTAAAAGAGATAACAAAAAATATACTGAAAAAGAAACAGACAGTTTCTCTTTTGTGATAAATTCCTTTGTGTCACTATGATAAAATGTGAATGAGTTGAGGCCCGTGTGTGTGTGTGTGTGTGTGTGTGTGTGTGTGTGAGTGTGTGAGTGTGTGTGTGTGTGTGTGTGTTTACTGCATGCTCAGTCACATAGTCATATTGCTATTCATACATATATTGCCTCACTCTTCTGTACCTGTTAAATAGATAGTCAAAGAACTTAGATCAGCCATAACATTAGTACCACCAGCCTAATACACTGACATGCCAGTCTTAGGATAGCAATAAGTGCCACCTAATTGGATGATTGGATTGGGAATGCCCAACCCTGTTTAAGTCATATGGTTGGAGTTCAAGTGATGCATGATGGTGGGTGTCATTCACGTTCCTCAGTCGCAGTGATGTGTGTACAGGAGAAACATCATTGAAGGCATTACTACACAAAATAGGGTGTAGTGGGTGGTGGTGAGTAGGTCTGGTGCTGCTACATTTGCCAGTGTTGTTAATGTTATGGCAGATTGGTGTCAGAGTGTACGTTGTACACACAGCGGATCAGTGCACCACCCTCTTGACCCAAGACTAGAGGACGACCAACACAAACTGTGCAGAAACAGATGATCTTCTGTCTCTGACTTTACATCTACAAGGTGGAGACACTCGGTAGGAGTGTCTGATAGAGTGGACAGTGAGTGGACACAGGGTTTAAACACTCCAGCAGCACTGCTGTGTCTGATCCATTTGTACCAGCGACACACACTAACACACCACCACCACGTCAGTGTGACTGCAGTGCTGAGAATGACCCACCACCCACATCATATCTGCTCTGTGGTGGTCCTGTGGGGTCCTGATCATTGAAGATGCATATGTATATATACACAGACCATCTATAGAATATATATGTGTGTACTGTTTCTGTCTATATAAGAAGTCATCCTATTATATACACACTGGTTTGTGGAACATGTGTGTGTTTGTGTTTGTACTGGTTTCTCCCCTGAGGTCAGCGTTGCGTATGTTCTACCTGTTGGCATGCAGACCCTCTTCTTGCCCCAGGCCCATTCACACATGCCACAGAGGAGAATGTGACAGCATAGTTTACGCTGCTCTTGGCCAATCACAGCGTTTCTCCCCATGGCTATTACGAGACACGACAGAAGGGTGGGCTGGAGGTCATGTGAGGAGTGTGCCACATGCAATCAGGGTGCAGGACGGTTACACTGATGTACCTGGGCACAACTGGGCTCCGTGTGACGTAA
>CM067516.1:29974640-29984640 GCA_034509495.1 Acestrorhynchus altus
CTTCTGTAGTTACTCATCGTTGTTGCTGATGAGAGCCATGACAGTTGTGTCGTGTCATGTGTGATGGTCATGTGTCAGTGGAGTGAATAGAAAGGGGCTCAACCACCCACATCCTACCTGCTCTGTAGTGGTCCTGCGGGGTCCTGACCAGGAGAAACCTACGTGTCCTGTGTACATTGTGCAGATTAAGCTCACTTTGTTATATCTGTTACACTTTACTGCAAAGCAAATCTCTCTTCTAGGGACAATTAAAGCCCCGAAGTGAACTTTTATTGAATGATCTGCTCCCTGTGACCTTTCCTCATTGTCCAGCAAGTAGCCACTTGAGTCTCATCGGTGATATAGACGTTGTGGTCTTCAGGGCTTATTAAAAGCAGCAGTAAAATGGACCCACAGTTTCACAAACATATATAAAACATGAAACTCTCCCAACATGAATATGATCCTGGACAGATTAAATGCATCTCCTCTGGTTATGGTGCTGCTGTATGTCCTCGTGTGAGACAGAGACTGGAAGAGTGAGACCTGAGTGGTCTCTGTTTCAACAGCAGATAGTAAATGATGTAAACATCCTCTTCAGCATGATGCAATATCAGTCGTGAGCAGGAGATTACTTCCCCACACCGGCACATACTCAAGGACAGCCTCCACACTAATCTGCCAGTGTGATAGTGTGGGGACAAGGAGCCGGTCTGCTTTATGACTTTGGTCAGAACAGAAGACAGAAAGTGGAGGAACAGACAGACAGACACAGAAAGACAGATTGCTTGTGGGTGAAAGCAATCTGAAAACACTTGTGGAGAAATGAGGCTCAGTAGCAGCTGCAGTCACGGCCAGGTTTGAGTGTGAGCTGCAGGTCGGCGCTGTCCACGGTGCTGAAGACCTCTCCACAGCCTGAGAATGACTCCAGCATGTAATACTCGCTTTATCACTGATCACACGCAGACAGTTCCTCCAGAAGGACGTTAGAGACTGCAGTTCTGCTGGGAAGGAAGATGAAGGTGATCAGGATCAATAACTGATGATAACTGTAGTCTGATCTGATCAATATTTATTGATCTACTCATACAGAAGTGGTGTCTCTCAGGACGGCGTCGGGTTTAACGCAACACGCCAGACGTCTCTGCATGGAGGCGTAGAGGTTCCTGATGGTGTCCTGTGATGATCCATCCCATGCAGCTTGAATGTTCTCACTCAGTTCTGCAGATGGTGTGGTAGGGGTGGAGTGTTGATAGAGCGTCCAATAGCGTCCACACATTTTCAATCAGGGACAGGTCTGGAGATGAGACCGACCACGGACTCATTGGTCATGTTCACCAAGATAAAGTAGGACTGAAGATACCAATACTACTACACTATTATAACTACTACTACTACTACTACCACCAACACTACTACTACACTATTATAACTACTACTACTACTACTACCACCAACACTACTACTACACTATTATAACTACTACTACTACTACTACTACCACCAACACTACTACTACTACACTATTATAACTACTACTACTACTACTATTGTACTACTACTACACTATTATAACTACTACTACTACTAATACTACTTCTGTACGATTTCTACCATTACAAATACACTATTATAACTATTGTACTACTACTACTACTACACTATTATAACTACTACTACTATTGTACTACTACTACTACTACTACACTATTATAACTACTACTACTATTGTACTACTACTACTACTACACTACTATAACTACTACTACTATTGTACTACAACTACTACTACTACTACACTATTATAACTACTACTACTATTGTACTATCACTACTACTACACTTTTATAACTAATACCACTTCTATTACTACTACTACTACTACTACTACTACTACTACTACACTATTATAACTACTACTACTATTGTACTACTACTACAATTCTACTACTACTACTACTACTACTACTATTGTACTACCACTACTACTACACTATTATAACTAATGCCACTACTACTATTACTACTACTACTATTACTACTATTGTACTACTACTACTACTACTACTACTACTACTACTACAACATTATTATAACTACTACTACTATTGTACTACTACTACAATTCTACTACTACTACTACTACTATTGTACTACAACTGCTACTACACTATTATAACTACTACTACTATTCTACTACTACTACTACTACTACACTATTTTAACGAATACCACCACCACTACTACTAGTATTATTATTAATAATAATAATAATAATAATAATAATAATAATAATAATAATAATAATAACAACAACAACAACAACAACAACAACAACAACAATAAGACATGCAGACGGTCAGTCATATGAATGAAGAGTTTGGATTGTGAGTGTGTGTGTGTGTGTGTGTGTGTGGTACCCTGCACAGGACTCGTACCCTGTCCAGGAGGTATTCCTGCCTGTGCCTCCAGTTGGGCTCTGGATGAACCGTGACCCTGTTCAGGAAGCTCTTATGATAATGACTTCTTGCCTAAACTGATAACCGTGTAAGAGTTACAGCACAGCGAGCGACTCAGCTGGAGAAGTTCATTCCACCAGAGCAGAAAAGAGTCTGGATGCTTGTCTTCCTGCATCTTGAGGGACGGTGGGTCAACCTGAGCTGAACTTGATGCTGGAACGGCTCTTGGTCCGGATCAGGTTTTGACCTTTGCTGGTCCAGTTCGGGCTTTGTAGGGCAGCATCAGGGTTCTGACTCTGATGTTCGGCTACAGGAGGCCAGTGAAGGGAAGCAGCAGAGGAGATACATGACTGAACTTGAATGATTCATCTAAACCCTGAGCAGGAAGAAATGGAGAAGAAGTAAAAAAACACAGTCTGGCCCATTTTGTTGGCTGCAGTCAGTGTGGTTTAGCCCTGCTTTCCTAATAATGCATGAAAGCCCAGTGTCTCTCTCGCGCCCTCTCTCATACATTTCCACTTTCTAGTTGCTGGAAAGCCCAGCAGCTTATATTCCTCACTCACACGAGAGAGTGGTTGATGCAAAGTCCAGGCAATTCCATCCCTTTTCCCTTTTCCGTCGTCCTGCTGTAGTTTCGGGATTCACTGCCCGGATCATATCTCATGCTGATGTATCTGAAACAGATCTGCCCGTGTGTGCCATGTGTTAGATAAACTGTTGCAGCAATGACCGTGCTGTTGCTTTTGATGAACTGTTCACTTCCCCCTCGTCCCCCATCTTCTACTCCTCCTCCTTTCTCTCATTCTCTCTTTCTCCCCCCTTTCCTCCTCCAGATGAGATGTGCCAGTCTCTCTCTCTCTCTCTCTCTCTCTCTCTCTCTCTCTCTCTCTCTGAGTGTGTGGGTGGCTGGTCTATGGTGCAGTGCTTAAAATAGATGTTCTTTGCTCGTAAAAGGAGGCTGACAACAGTCAGTGAAAGTGCGAGTGTGTGTGTGTGTGTGTGTGTGTGTGTGTGTGTGGTGGGGGGGGCGAGGGAGTGTAAAAAAAAAAAAAGGGGGAAAAAATCAGACGATGAGCACAGAGATTTAGGGATGAATATTTTAGAGACGAGGGAAAGGAGGAGAAAGGTTCCAGGAGGTAAAGGAGGAAGGAGGGAAGCCTGTAGTCGCAGCACGAACGACAGAAAGACAAGACACCTGTTTTGACAGAATGAGGCAGGCCTCAGATCAGCCGGAGCTGCGGCACACATGTGGGATCTCCTCTGGAGCTGGAGCTCTCACAGCCCGCAGAGCCGCACCGAGGAGAACATGAGAGCAGGAACTGCACATTACAGCACACAGCAGCTCAGTGAAGACACTGATGACAACGCGCACGAGTAACAACGGCGTTCGCACTGTTCTCACCGCCTTTATTGTTACATTATAGAGGCAGTAACCGTTGAGTTTCCACCTCAGTAACTGTTACCATTAGTGAAGTAACGTTTAATGGCTTTCTGTTTAATGGCTGTTTAAGATGCTCCAACTAGAATCATCTCCTCTGATCATACAGGAGCACTTTGTAGTTCCATAATTACAGGCTGTAGTTCGTCTGTTTCTCTGCAGGCTTTATTCTCCTCCTTTCACCCTGATCTTCAAATCAAAATGTATTTGTGTAGCTTTTCATAACCGATGTCTCAGAGCAGCTTTACAGAAATCAACAATGAAAAGGTGAACGAAGGATAAAGACATAAACCCCCGCTGAGCCTCACAGCTGGAGGAAGAAACCTCAGGAGGAACCAGGCTCACGAGGGGGGACATCTCCTCCTCTGGACAGACTACTTATACAGTTATTTAGGGGATACTGGACCCCCACACCTCTGTCCTGATACTGTCCTGGTGTGATGATAGTTCACTGGTGGACATGATAGTATCAGTAGCAGATAATGAGGGTCTGTGTACATTTCTACATAGTCAGTGAAGGTGGGTGAGCAGCTAGTCCAGGGCAGGGTGGGCAACTAGTCCAGGATAAGGTGAGCAGCTAGTCCAGGGCAGGGTGGGCAACTAGTTCAGGTGCAGTAGCCAGAAGGTGGGAAGCCAATGTGAAGTTGTGGTAGGGGAGCTTGGAGTTCTTCTCAGATGGGGCAGAGGAGCTCACAGTTAGTGTTTTATGAGCTCAGGCTGGTGGATCATCATTAACTGGTTAAAGGTACAGAGATGTGATGAGTTTGAACAGAGAATGTAAACATTAGCAGAGTGCGGCGAGTGACTCCAGAAGATCTGACCATAACAGCTCAACTCAGGAGAGAACCAGAAGAACATTAACATGGAGCCTCCTGAAACACCAGCATCCAACCATCTCCATCGTCACAAACCTGAGTGATCACGAGAAGGAGTCAGACAGCAGCACCAACATCCCAGTTTACCATAAATCCCAGTTTATTATAAATCCAAGTTTTCCATAAATCCCAGTCTTCCATAAATCCCAGTGTCCATGAACTCCTGGATCTGCAGCCTGTAACTCAACTGAGACATTAATGACTAAAAACTGCTGAACAGCTGAGTTTCAGTCTGGACCTGAAGACTGAGACGGTGTCTGAGTCCTGAACAATATCTGGAAGGTGATTCGAGAGCTGGGGGGCTTTGTGGGAAAGACCTGCGGAGGTCTTCTGAATTCTGGGAACTAATAGGAAGCAGCTCCCTGTGATCTGAGTGATGGTGATGCTCACACAGGTGGAGCAGATCCTGTAAGTATGGTCTTAGATGGTCAGATGTTCTGGTTTTAGTTGGAACATCTTGACAAGAGAGCATTTCAAAAACCTAACCTTGTAAATGTAAAGTCAGATCTATTTCTGCACAGTTATTGTTATTATTAACAACAACAACAACAACAACAACAATAATAACTTGTGCATTAATGAAAGGTCACGTGGTTAATGGACACGTTCCATCTGTACCGATCCATCATGAACGGAGGCTGGATTTGAACAGTCAGCACAACCTCGTAGGGGTGTCATCGTCTCCTAACGTGCAGCTAAAAAGAAGGGATGAGATGGTCCAGCAAAAGGATTACTTTAATGGGATGTTAGTTCATGTGCAGCTGTGTGTGTGTGTGTGTGTGTGTGTGTGTGTGTGTGTGTGTGTGTGTGTGTGTGTATTCTGTATTCCCAAATTGACAAAGTGAGAAACGATTGTTTGCAATTTATGATACAATAAGGAAGTTTCTTCCCAGTCTGAGGTCCAGACAGCTCTGGAGCAGGTCATCATCACTGCTGTCCTCTTTTCCTTCGACCCTGACTGGTCTCCCAGTCCCTGCTGCAGAAAAACATCCTCACAGCATGATGCTGCCACCACCATGCTTCACTGTAGGAATGGTGTTGGTAAGGAGATGAGCAGAGCCTGGTTTCCTCCAGACATGATGTTCCACATTCAGTCCAAAAGGTTTTTCATGGTCTGAGAGTTCTTAAGGTGCCTTTTGGAGACTCCAGATGGGCTGTCATGTGCCTTTTACTGAGGAGTGACTTCCATCTGGTCACTCTACCATACAGGCCTGATTGGTGGTCTTTGTTATGGTTCTTCTCTCTCCACAGAGCAATACTGAAGCTCTGTCAGAGTGACCATTGGGTTCTTGATCACCTCCCTCACTCAGTTTGGCTGGACGGTCAGCTCTATGAAGAGTCCTGGTGGTTCCAAACTTCTTCCATTTACAGATGATGGAGCCACTGTGCTCATTGAGATCTTCAACGCAGCAGAAATGTTTCTGTCCCTTTTCTGTCTCGGAGGTCTACAGACAGTTCCTTAGACTTCATGTCTTGGTTTGTCTCTGACCTGCACTGTCTACTATGAGACCTCATATAAACAGGTGCGTCTTTACAAATCATGTCCAATCAACTGAACTGACCACAGGTGTCCCATCAAGCTGTAGAAACATCTGAAGGAGGATTGGTTGAAACAAGATGCACCTGAACTCAACTTTGAGTGTCACAGAAAAGGCTGTGAAAACTTATATATGTTCTATTTTTGTGTTTTTGTGTTTTTTTTAATGAATTTACAAAGATTTCAAAGAAACGTGCACTGTGACCGTAGGGTTCTGTGTGTAATAAAGCTGTAACAGAATGTGGGAAAGTGAAGCTCCGGGAATACTTTCTGGATGCTCTGTGTATATACTGTATGACCCCATTTGCTCACACTGTATACGAAACAGAAATATGTGTGTGTGTGTGTGTGTGTGTGTGTGTGTGTGTGTGTGTGTGTGTGTGTGTGTGTGTGTCCACAGCTGAGATGACATCACCAGGCATGGCTCCTTATCAACTCCCAACCTTGAGCAAGCTGGCAGCATCTCAGCTGCAGTTATACTTTACAACCATGCACACACTACCCACACACACACACACACACACACACACACACACACACACACATACATGCACACACACATGCACTGCTAAAGTGCTGAGTCATCAAATCTGCCCAGCAGCAATCTTCCTCTGACGTGTTATACAAATGGACAGACACACACACACACACACACACACACACACACACACACACACATGACTGACTAGGTTAAGAGAGCTACAGTGTGGGCACAGTAGTGAGAATATGATGATCTCTGCAATCAATGCAATCGTTACTACTCCAAAAGACAGGATGAGAGAGAGAGAGAGAGAGAGAGAGAGAGAGAGAGAGAGAGAGAGAGAGATCAAACAGAACAGAAAGAACATAATTCAGTGATGTTTAATGATGATAATCAGTGGCACAGTTTCTCACAAATGTTCATTTCTGGCTGTAAAACACGATAAAAAAAAAGTCAAAAGACTGCATTGGCACATTTTTCCTCCATAAATCAGTTTATATAACGTTGTTCTGCTATATTGTAAGAAGGCGGGGCTACACTTAAGAATGAATTGACTGCATCCTTTCAGTTCTTTATAGTGAGCAGTCTCACGGGGAGACCTCATCTCCAACTCCCCAGCTCTTCCCAAAACTCCTGTATGGAGCTCCGTCATTCCAGAGCACACCGTTCCACTGCTCCACAGCTCAATGCTGGGGGGCTTTATACCCCCGGACCTCACATCTGGCATTAGACATGGTGCCAATAGTCCCATGGTGCCAAGCTGTGTGTGTACATTTGCACATATATGTCAGCAATGGGTGCATTCATGAAAAGGATGACCTGAAATATTTAGACATGTAGTCTCACAAACTGACATCATAGCTGAGCTGGATGGAAACGATCCTTGTGATTATTAAATGCTGGAATGAAAGCAAAGAAAATTGTATTGATTATAATGTGTGTTATGTACGGTGTGTTATGTACGGGGTGTTATGTACGGTGTGTTATGTACGGTGTGTTATGTACGGTGTGTTATAATGTGTTTGTTTTATAGATTCCAGTGCCGTATTTATATACCCGTAGCTATAATATAAACGTCGACAAACTAACTTTATCATCAGTGCCTGCAGCGTCTCCCAAGCGAGGCTTAAAGTGGCTCTTAATGGACACGTTTTCACACTCTTCATAATGGCAGCTTAAGGCTCCACTGGCTGGACTTAATTATCAATCAATTTTCATTGTGTCATGAGAGAGGCTGCAGAAACCGTGAGTCTCCACTTCCCTCACAGAGCTGCAATCTTAAAAACAAAGGTTCCTCAATCGTTCTTGACTTGGACAAACTGTCCTTTCACTGATATATTTCTATTCCGTGAAAGTTCTTTAACCTTTAGAAAAGTAGAGCAATTTTGTGGGACATTTTTGTAGTTTGACATACTTTTATTTACACAAACCAGATATTACTGTTTTCAGGAGATCATACTCTACTCAATTCATTTCATTTCCAGCTGATTTCAATCCCAGTTTAAATACCAATGAAGGCTGATGATCAACCTGCATACAGACTCTGACTGATCAGAGAGAGGGGGCGGGGCTGATGCTCAACCTGCATACAGACTCTGACTGATATTTATGATTTTTAATATTAATATCTCACACTGACATGAATGTGGAGCCTTTGATCTGAGACCAAACATTTGGTCTACTAACAATTAAAGTTCTAAAGGTTAAAGGCCAACTTTAAGAAGAATTTGTGGACATAAACAACTGCCGTTTATGTGTGGGACGGAGTTGAGACAGTCATTGATTTTGGTTGGTTTACTGATTGATGAGAATTAAAATGTGACGTCTTCTGTTTCTTCTGATACTGGTTCATAAAAACAAAAGTCACAGATCCACTCACTGTAGGCCACCGACCCCACTTTGAGAGCCGTGGCTGTAGAGGATTCAAAGTGGCTCTTCTAAGGAAAGACTCTTAAAAGTAAAGGTGCCACCTTTTATTTTAAGAGTCTATCTTACAGCTCCTACGGCTTGTCATTTTATGGCCACGGTTGGCTGCCCTGACCTGGCTTGTATCTCTCTCTCTCTCTCTCTCTCTCTCTCTCTCTCTCTCTCTCTCTGTTTGGAGGTTGAGTCTGAGCTCCACTGCAGTGGTTGCCACCACACAAAAAACTGCTGTGTTAGTGTTTTTTCCCCACACTGCCTACTTGCTTATTTTCTATTACAAATGTTACCTAATACAAAACATTTTCATTTGAATTATATAATCCGTGACTAATGCTCCCCTTTCATGTGGAATATTAATAATGCATTTGCATTTTTTCTCCTCAAATAGTGTTTGGGATTTTAAACATTTAAATGGAAATGCTAACGTCTTCAGCTGGTGAAGGGGACCTTTCATTATGGAACAGATGTGATGGTTTTCATATATTTTATGCATATCTAATGTAGGCGCTTTTAACAAACACCCCTGCACAATAATTGAATGCATTTTTCATGGTCGGCAGCGACGCGCTGGTGGGGCCCGGCTGGAAATGAAGATGTAAAGTTGCGAACGAACCCACAGCAAGTTTGCCATTCAAATTCAACTGGTGAATCCATGCGGGCGCCTCGCGAGAGATCACATTTCAGAGGTGTCTCATGCATTCCCTTTGAAGCACATGACTGTACTGGGTCATGAATATTTGCTTCATACATTATAAAGTACAGTGAGCTGAATGAGCGCAGCCTAAACACACCGCCGGGGAGCTTTTGGGGTGAAAGGACCACAATACAGTCTGAGTGATATATCCCCACATTTGTTTGGAATCTTTAAACACGTCATGGACTTTACAAGAAAAGAGAGAGAAATGATGGTTTGTTTCAGGTGGCTAAAGTTTTAAGTGCTGCAGAGCTTTAATCTGCAGATGAGAGAGAGAGAGAGAGAGAGAGAGAGAGAGAGAGAGAGAGAGAGAGAGAGAGAGAGAAATAAAAATACAGCACATTAAAAGGAGACAGAGATTAAACAACATTATGACCTCCTTGTTTCTACTTTCACTGTCTAGTCCATCAGCTCCTCTGATCACACAGGAGCTCTTTGTGGTTCTATAATTCCAGACCGTAGTTCATCTGTTTCTCTGCAGACTTTATTCTCCTCCTTTCACCCTGATCTTCAATGATCAGGACCCCACAGGACCACCACAGAGCAGATATGATGTGGGTGGTGGGTCATTCTCAGCACTGCAGTCACACTGACATGGTGGTGGTGTGTTAGTG
>CM067516.1:29989640-30047140 GCA_034509495.1 Acestrorhynchus altus
TTTCCTGTTGTGCTGCGTATTGGTCAATCCAATCGGTTTCTGTCAAACAAACACTTTATATGTGGACACACAAAAGCTACCAGTCAATAATGACCACTAACAGAGAGTTAGGAGGGCTTGGCTGGACATTTGGAACCACTGAATGGTTATATGAAAATTATATGACTGTGTAACCTTTGTTAGTTAGTTACACTAATATAGTGCCTTTCCACTTTACAATGACCCACCACACACCGATGAGAAGCAGCAGCCAACTGGACACAGCATACTCAACCACAAATGACCGCCCACCTGGATGACTGCATCGAGCATTATGGGGGATCCACACAGGAGTTCCCATCCAAATCTAGGCATACACACATACTCAAACATACTCATTTACACACACACGCCAGAGTAGCCAATTCACCTGATGTCCATGTTTTGGGAATGTGGGCGGAGTCCGTTGAGAACTCGTTCGACCCAAGACCCCAGCAATGTGTATGCTAATCCCATGACCACACTAAAACTAAAGTTCCACCTACAATTCATTTCATAGGAACGTGTGCAACATACTGTGGCCTCCACACCCCCTACATGTCACCCTTCACCAAATGTGTGGACCTTCCCAACTTGCCAGTCTGCACGCTTGCATAATATGACGTCTGATTATTGTTTCTGGTCAGAAGACTGAATGAGATGTCTCGGAAAGCCTGAGAAAACAGCAGGAGAGCAGTGTAGTGAAGTATGTTATCTACATGGCATCCCTTTCAACCCTAGGTTAATTATTCCACATCCTAATGCAGGAACTACTGTGGATTGCTTGATAACCTATGGTTGTGGAGTTCCATGAGGTTCTATTGTAGGGCTTTTGAAGCTGATGTTAATAATTGAAGTTCTGTAGATCTGAGAGTGAATCATGGAAGTGTGGTCTTTTCTGTCCATGTTTGCTCTTGTTCTGGTTTGTCTCCGGCCTAACTCTGCCATATAATTAGTGCCTGTACCTCCTTTGTAGCCCTGCCCTCTCGTTATCTGCTCCAGGTGTCTCTTGTCTCCGTCTGTGTAGAAGTAGTTTGCAGTTTACTTTGTCTTTTTGT
Organism: Acestrorhynchus altus; assembly: GCA_034509495.1. NCBI lineage: Eukaryota > Metazoa > Chordata > Actinopteri > Characiformes > Acestrorhynchidae > Acestrorhynchus > Acestrorhynchus altus. The sequence goes on from CM067516.1 coordinate 29,990,717, forward strand.
TTTGTTTCATTAATAAACCATTTAACCCTGCATTTACGTCCCTGCATGTGTGAGTTCAGAGCAGTTATGACTTTTGAGTAAAAGTTGTTCTCTAATCTGTTTGTCCTTGGTCTCATGCACCTGTAGCACTTACCTAAGGACAGCAGGTCAAACAGTTCGAAGACAGAGTGGGAGCTGTCCTTGCTGATGTTTATCACACTAGGTTGCTTTACATAGACAGCTTGAGAACTGCTGGATTAAAGAAATAATTGGAAGTCAAATAGTACCTCTATGTATGTCCCTGATTAGAATTTGTAAACTTCCAGCTGACCCAGGTCAGTGATGTCATCAGCCCCGCCCCCTCTCTCTGATCAGTCAGAATCTGTATGCAGGTTGAACGTCAGCCCCGCCCCCTCTCTCTGATCAGTCAGAGTCTGTATGCAGGTTGATCATCAGCCCCACCCCCTCTCTCTGATCAGTCAGAGTCTGTATGCAGGTTGATCATCAGCCCCGCCCCCTCTCTCTGATCAGTCAGAGTCTGTATGCAGGTTGATCATGTTCACAGAGCAGTAAACATGCACTGGAAGCTGCTTTGGCATTTAAACAAATTGAATCCAGTTGGTGTGAATTTTAGTTGTTTCTGAGCTGATACATTTGCTCTCAGGAGGTCTGTGTTTGGGCGATAAAATTGAAGTGGGCATAGACGCCTGACTCTACTCTTTGGCCTCCTATGTCTGTGGTAGTATATCAGTAGAAATGATGAGAGAATGTAACAGTAAGGTTTTATAAGGACTGGCCAAATATGACTGATGGTGTACAGTGGAGTCCTGATGTGGATTGAGTCTTTAAATTCTGTTGGGAACAACGATAATGCAGAAAAGATTTATCCTGCGTGCGACTGACACTTGGTGGCAGAGCATGTAAAATCGCGAAGGGGGGATAAGAGGGAAGACTGTTGGTCAGAAAAGGAGAAATAAAAGGAAAGGAATGGGGGAAAAAGCCATTTCAGAGCCAGTCCATAAATATTGCCAAGCAAATAGGGTTGTTATGGAGACAGTTAGATCTCGGTGCTGAGAGGGTGGTCCACGTCACCAAGACAACTAGCAATGCTCCTCCAGCTCAGAGCACTACCACTGAGTGCATTATCACTTTTCATTTGCTCTCCTCCGTTCTCTCCCTCTCTCTCTCTCTCCTCTCCAAGTTCAATCTGAAGTGCTCAGCCTCTCGTTAGAACTGTGTCATTAGAAGGAGCATTAGAGAATGCCTGCCAGCCATCTCTCTGTAGTGGAATTGTACCCAAATAGTCCGGGTGCTTAAGCTCCCTCGTGATCTAGTGCTCTGCTCCAACTGAAGATATTGTTATCGAAGAGGTCCCACTGCGCAGGAGGAAGCGTAATGGTTTTAGCTCTTTGGGGTTGCAAACATCAGTTATCTTTATTAAGGGGACAGACAGTGAACCAAACTGCATAGATGTTTATCATTTAATTGTCGGCGTGAGGCGGAGAACTGATCCTCTCCTCACAGCTGAGTTTTGTGTCCTAATGTGTTGCGGAACTGTCTCGGATGCTCCTTTTTTCTGAAAAGTAGAACGCGAATTGAAAAAGATAAACATCAGAACCAGTGAGTAGGAATTAATCCACAGGAATATATCGTACTGCATTCGGCACGTGGAACTGGATGTGCTTAAGTAAGGTCAGAAAATAAGAACCTGACCAAAAATTCAATTCAATTAACTGAATTAACCTGTAGAAATTAAGGCCAATTTTGCAGAAAAAATGAGAAAAGTACATTTTTGTTTGTCATTTCAGATGTAAAACAGAATTTAAATATTTATATGAACTTGATCAGGTTTTGATAATAAAATACTCAATTTTTTTTTTTTGCTTAAAATTAAAAATGGAATTTTTTGGAATCAAAATCTATTTGCATTTCACAAATCCTGTTGGAAATTGATCATCCAGAGTGTTTTTGAGATGATAATGCAAGAACAGTCCAAATAAAACAACAAACAACCTGAATTTTCTTGATTAGTTCTGTTATAAAGTTCTATTCTATTCTATTTATGCCTGAATCTGTATTATCTCAATTTGTGTGAGCAAAGAAAGAGAACAAACATTCCCTCCCGTCTCATTTTCATATATAACCCAATATCTGGATCAGTGATGTCATCAGCCCCGCCCCCTCTCTCTGATCAGTCAGAGTCTGTATGCAGGTTGATCATCAGCCCCGCCCCCTCTCTCTGATCAGTCAGAGTCTGTATGCAGGTCGATCATACATCATAACATTACGCCTCAATCAACCAATCAAATTGTAGGTGGTGGGTCATTCTCAGCACTGCAGTGTCACTGACATGGTGGTTGTGTGTTAGTGTGTGTTGTGCTGATGTTTAACTGACTGAACTGGCCTTGGTTTAGTAGGTAACTCTGGACACCACTCATTTTAGGTGACTGATGGGCTAAGGGTCTCATGAGGGTTCTCTGAACCAAGAACCAGGCTCCTCATGCAGCTCTAGAACACAGGACAGACTCGGTAGTGCTCTTCTGAAAGGTGCAGAGCTTGGAAGCGATGCATCAAAGTGTGTGACGCTTTCACTCTTCAGAGATGGCATCCACTGCGAGGCAGCATTAAAATACAATACATAAAAATGACTCTAAAAAGCCTCGGTGACAGAGTCAGAAGTGCCCTCAGCTCTGGCAATAAAATCATCTTCTGCCTCTAGTCATTTCATCAAATAGCAGCCATAAAGACGGAGACTGCTCTTTATTGTTTTTAGATTGCGGGCACTTTGCGAACTCTCCCGTTGCCTGTGTCCTGGATAATGTAAATATTTCAGAGATAGGCGCTCGGCAATGTATAAAAACAGATATATAATTCCAATAAAGAGGCATAACAGTTGTGAGTGGCCCTGCTAAGACCCCACCTCTGCCACGAGGGGCAATCCTTCAGCCTGGCCGAGGAAAAAGTGACTGAAAAGCATCGATTCTTGTCACATATTACGCTGCGAGGCGCTGAGACATTTTTATCCCTGTTTTTTTTTTCCTTTTTCAGTCTCACAAACAGAGGGAGACCCTCCAGTCACTATTGATATTAGGGCTATTGACTCGATTTAAATGCAAAATTGAAATGGAGAAAAATCAACAGAGCAATTGACCTTTGCAACCACAATCTGTTTATTTATCTGTTATTAGAACGAATGGATTTCTCTTGTTCAATATTAACATTTCAGTGGCTCATAATCTAAAGACGGGCCGAGTTTATCGTTGGTACAAGTGAATACAAGATTACTGCCATTTCTTAAGGTCACTGTGGAACTTAATGAACAACAACAACAAAGTACTGAATCAGAAATCAGACTGTATCATGAAAACTGAAATATTCACTACCTTTCTTTGAATTTGATGATTCAGAGCATTAAAAATTCATTTTTTAAGAATCTGACCAGCTTATGTCAGCTTATATCTTACCCACGATATCTGTAAATTACTGTAATGAAGACCTGTAATTATTGACTGAATCACCTGTCAGGTTCATTAAGTGAACTCACGTGAACTCAAATGTGCTTTGAGATGCAGAGCATCACTGAACTGGACTTCACTACAGCAGTCTCTAAAACTCAGCTCAGTGGTGTGACTCTGACTTTTGTATATTTTTTTGTTATTATTGCTTTTTATAATTCTCGTATTTTATTGTTTTGTGTTGAAATGTTATTGACATTGGATGTATTATTATTATTATTATTATTATTATTATTATTATTATTACTATTATTATTATTATTACTGTTATTATTATTATATATGATTTATTATTAGTAGTATTATTTTTACTATAATTATATACTATTTATTATTACTATTATTATTCATGTATTGGCTGTATATGTTTATGATAAAACATTACTAAAGAGAAAATTCATTAAAAGCAATATGAAGAATATTGTATATAAGTGCTGAAAAAAAACAAAACTATACTTTATATCATTAAAAGACATAAAAAAGAAGCAGGTTGACAATATACGGTATCATTGAAAGGTAGTTTGTTTGTACTGAAAATGAAATCAGATGAAATATTTAATATTTCAATCTTCAATTAAGTTAAAAATAAAAGGTACTGAAAAATAAATAAGACTATATCATTATGTATCATTAAACAACTAAAGAAATAGGCAATATTTTTGCCATAAAATTACATTAAACTATATATAATTAAAAGTAGTAAAGACATAAATACTGACAAATAAAACTATAAATTGTATTTTTAGAAACAACAAAGAAAAGAAATACTGAAGAAGAAATGAGACTATATTGCATCATAAGCTACCATAAGACGACCACATGTAAGATACAGAATATATGTTATAGCAATCACTTATCAGCTATCAGCTCTCCGTTCTGTGCAGCGCCCCCTGTTGATACATTCTGTGACGTATCATCGGTTCCACTGAAACTGCTGTAAACGCTGGCCAAGGTTCTTCTACGCCGAAACCTCGTTGCTCATGCATACATTACAAAGTCCCAGTGTAGGTACCCTTCAAATACCGTGTTAGTGAATTTGACAAGCTCATGTCAGGGTCTCGTGAGGACCTCGCCTGGGTTACGTGTTATCAGTCTAAGCAGAGGACGGTCATTATGCAGGCCTCCTTAGCAACTACAGCCAGTGTGAATTAGAGATGCTTATCAATAAGAGTCATGCCTACTGGCCCTGAAATGGTCCAGTCAATGGCCTAAACAAGCGTACTACAACAAATACAGAAACGGAGAGTGTAAGCAGGCAGCGCAGATGCCACTGAGAGAACGGTCTGCAGCTGAACAACACAATGACAAATTGCAGCTATCAGAAGCCATTACATTTTCTGGCATCAATTTCCAGCTGATAGAGGAAAAAGGTGCATATAAAGAAAATTATGATTGAGGAGAGTATCTGGATGGATTGAAAAATAATGACTAAACAGACATTATCAATTGGGAAAAAGGGACAGGGGACATTAATACTTTCTTTTTGCTGTCTTTGTTTTTGTAAGAATGTCACACTTTGCCGCTTTCCCTTCGAACAAGCTGAATAAATGATATATGATTTGGCATCAATTATATAAGCTACATTAAACAAAAGGAATAAAGAGGGGAAAAAAGAGCCGACGGTGCATTTTTAGATTCACTGCTGAACTTCAGTGTGTCAGTACAACTCACACATGGACATAATTGAGCTACATTTTAGATTTATCAAAGAGATTTATCAAATATCAACATTATTGGGACATATTTTATTTTTAAAAACAACTGCATGTGAGACACATTATTATGACCACCTTGTTTTTGTGGCACTGGCATGCTTTAATACGAGTAGATCAGACACAGCAGGGCTGCTGGAGTGTTTAAACCCCCCAGTGTCACTGCTGGACTGAGAATAGTCCACCAACCAGAAATGTCCAACAGCGTCCTGTGGGCAGCGTCCTGTGAGCACTGATGAAGGACTAGAGGACAACCAACACAAACGGTGCAGAAACAGATGAGCTTCTGTCTCTGACTTTACATCTACAAGGTGGAGACACTCGGTAGGAGTGTCTAATAGAGTGGACAGTGAGTGGACACAGTGTTTAAACACTCCAGCATCACTGCTGTGTCTGATCCACTCATACAAGCACAACTCACACTTACACACCACCACCATGTCAGTGTGACTGCAGTGCTGAGAATGACCCACCACCCACATAACAGCTGCTCTGTGGTGGTCCTGTGGGGTCCTGATCATTGAAGATCAGGGTGGAAGGAGGAGAATAAAGTCTGCAGAGAAACAGATGAATAAGGAGGTGATGCTGTAAATGAAATGAAGCTGTAAAATTGCCTGTTTTGAATAAGTTGTCTTTGTAACGTCACAGTGACCAATGGATTTTCATCGGTTTGATTTACAATATTTAGCCCCACCCATTCACACATCAACAGTGAAGTTCTAGGAGTTGCAGGAATCGTGACGATTTGGGGGGCTCGTCCGGGATATGCACCCTGGACCTCTCACGCCCCAAGTGGGAGTCATCCCTCCAGCATGACATGAGCCTTTTAAGACTGAGTAAACAACAAATCCAGCACAAGCCGAAGAGGAAGATTTGCTGTCTCTGCTATTGAACAAGCACCACCGTACTTTAGATTTGTCTTTGCTAAGAAGATGAAAACACCTGGAAACATGCAGGGGCCGTAAGCAGTGCATCATCTGTCCCCTCTAAATCTCCGCCCTTGTTGTGAGTCTTAAATGATGTGAAAAAGAAGCCAAGCAGGCAGGGGTGGATTTACAGGTGTATGACCTGACCTCCTATTCTCTTTATCTAGCAGTCTGCCCCACTGTGACCCTGAAATTGCCAGCATTGGGGCTCAGTGGGGAGGATGGGGGGGTTTTAGCGCTGGGATGGAGGCAGAAAGGCGAGGCAGCAAATGCTTGTGTTCTTTTTCCCCCTCTGTGAAAGAGAGGTGAGGAAAAAAAATCCTAATCTTGCAGTGTCTGATGGGGGGCTTAACCGCTCGATTGCTTTGCTGCTCACGTCGCGCTCCCATCATCTTCCCCTCTGCGTCTGCGAGAGGGAATCTGGGCCACAATACACACGTGCAAGCACACATGCACATACATATATGCTCACACACACACACACACACACACACACACACACACACACACACACACACACACACACACACACACACACACATATAGGCAGCTCCACAGTGATGAATGATGCTTCCGTCTCATTGGGTCCCTGTCGATGCATGTTCAAGTGGACGGGATTGAATTTAACCATAGAAATGACAGACCATTCTTTTGGCAGGGCCACATTATAAGAATGGTTGTGGTGATGAGGGCTTCATGATTTATGACATGCGGAGTGTCAGGAGGGATTTGTGAGCAGGGAGAGAGAGACACAGGGACACACAGAGAAAGAGAGGGAGAGAGAGAGTCATAAAGACATGCTCCTATAAACTCCCACAGTCATTTTAAAGGCCCAAATCATGGGAAATCTATCTCTGTTTGCTTTTTCAGAGCAAAACAGTTTGATATAGTGAGTAAACAAAGCTTCAAAGTGCACGCTGTCTTCGTCCATATATGGAAACTCAAAAATGCCATATTTCTAATATTTCTTTTGTGATTTCATAAAAATGTGCTTATTTACATACTGTCATTTACATACACCCATACCTAACACACCGCATTTAAGCTCCACCCATTTACTGGACATTTTTCACTGTTTTGTGAAGCAATAAAGACCAGGTTATTAAAATATACTAGTGCACATCAGGGAATATCAGTATTATGAAATCATTATGAATCATTTTTGTTCATTATTTAATTAAAATATTTCAAATTATTAGAATATTTGGAGGCATTTTGGCTCTATGGGTGGAGCTGAGTCCTTCTCGAAAAAGAAAATCAGCATCTCCATAAAGCTCATCAGCAGATGAAGCATGAAGTTCTCTAAAATCTCCTGGTAGATGTTGCACTGACACATACCAGCAGATGACCAGCACCCTTAACCATCATAGACTGGGAAACTTCACTTCAGTGGCCTCTCCGCTCTTCCTCAAGACTCCAGGAGCTTGAGTTGAGACTCTAGGACTCTTAATTTCCAAATGAAATGTAGATTTTTTTTTTTTCAATTGGAGCTCTGAGGACCAGTCCTGTTCTTCTCTCCTTAGTCCAAGTAAGACACTTCAGATGGTGTCTCTTCTTCAGGAGAGATATAAGAAATGCTCCAGTTGGACTCTGTCTGTGTGAGGGCTCTTGATGCACTGACTTCAGCTTCAGTCCAGTTCTTGTGAAGCTGTCATAAGTTCTTGACCATACTGTCAAAGCTGTGGTCATCCCTGTTGCTTGTGTATCATTTCTCACCACGTTTTCTCCTTCCAGTCAACTTTCCATTAAAATGCTTTGATTAAAACTCTCTGAGAACAACCAGCAATGTTCTGACCTTCTTTGTGGAGGGTCCTGATGATCATGTTCTGGAAAGCTATCAGTTTTCACCACGATTGTGGTTGTGTGTGCTGAACTAAACACTGTATTTATACTGTTTGAGTAGTAATTTACTCAAACTCAACATATTCTAATAACATTATCTTAAAATGAGAACCTGGATTTCTGGTTCTCATGTTTTTTATGTCTCATCCTGCATGAGACACGGATCCAACAGGTTCACGTATATCTGCTCCAGGGAGTCCTATTCTAATGGCGGCAATGGGTGCAGCGAAAAGTAGCTGAAAGTACTCATTAGAAGGGGTTTCTACAAACACTTGGACATACAGTTTAAGTTGGATGAAGCAAAGTTTAGGAATGTAATTCCAACATTCCCTTTTGGAGAAGAGTGGCAGAAGAGTTGATCTGGTGGAACAACTGCAAAATTGGACTGAACGGAAAAGCAAAAGAAAATTGAGAAAGAGAATCCGCCTTTCAAAATGAATCTGTCTGGTCACGGAGTGATAAATTGGGAGATGACACAACTAACAGTACAACAAAAGACAGAACATTGGACTGGGACCCGTCAAAGGGAGGGCATGATGCAATCACACCCATGGGAATTGTGCCTGTGCCATAAGCCATATCCAGTTATCCAAGCGCACTGAGATTAAGAGGAGAAAGGTTTAAGGTTCTGAATGGGAGCGATGAATGAGGTGCTCCAACAGTAATAAGATACATGGTAATCCTATAGGGTGGCGGCTCAGTATGGAATGCTAGACAACAGACTCCAAGGATGGATGGATGGATGGATTGGATTGGATATAAAAAGACAGCTTGACACCATGAATAGAAATGAAGTGATATCACAGCCTTACTGGGTGGATAAAGATAATAAAGACTGGGTTTATTTGTAAGCATCTGCTCTTTATATGACAATCCACATGAAAGCCATTTCTATAGCTGAGCTTCTGGATGAAAGAGAGGAGGCTAATTACTATTGACTTATCCGTGTCCCACTCACTAATCCATTCTTCTGTAGCAACTATTGTGAGGTAAGGCAATCATTGCACAACACTGCCAAAATCTAATTCAACTGACGGAACGTAGGTTGGAGTTTGCTGTATAATACTGAGCTTGCAGTTCTACGTTACTAACATAGACTGTGTGCACATCACAAAGACCATATCTGATCTCATTTAAAGGGGCCCTACAATGTCAAACTGTGTTTTCTGTACATGGAAGTGATGTACCATGAACTTCAAACACTGCTGTCTCCTCCTTCAACACTAGGGGAATGTGGCGTTGTTGATACTGGAGAGCAGCACATCACCTCCAACCAAAAAGCAAATGAAGCAGGGCCTGCAGAAACGCTGACAGGTCATTTATTGTAGAATTGTCCAGATTAGATGATTCAGAGACCACCTCCTTATTCGGATCAAACTCTAAACCTTAACTCTAAACAATCAATAATGTATAAGGGTCTCATTTCAACGCCATTACATCCCTAGGTTCTAGGTGAATGAAGGGTTTGAGGAAAGATCAAACTTGGGTCATGAATAATTGAAAGACAAAGGGAACAAATGGAGAACAACACCAGGCTGAAGTCTAATATTAGCTGGAACCAGTACTTTTCAAACTATGCGAGGTCTGCTAGCTGTTGTCTTGCCGTAAACCAACCCATAAAGTTAACAGATGTTGTTTTTTGTTTGTTTGTTATATGAATCCTGAAAATAACCAGATTTTAAAGAAGCTTATTGAACAATATCTGATCATTTGTTTGTCATTTATGATCATTTATACATCAAATAACAACTAAAAATAACAACAAAACATCTCAAATCTTTGGCATTTTAAAGAAAACCACAAGTAATTTTTGACCAAAAACAATGAAGTTGCTAGTTATTCTTTAGGCCCCTCTTAGAGGCCTAAAGGCCAAGTTTGCGGGATTCCCAGTGAGTCCATCAGTTGAATTAGGGAAGCTCTAAAACCTGGCCAGGGGTCCACAGGACCAGGACTGAGGTCATGGATCATTCATCCTTGATTTGAACGAGATTCTTACTAAAGTTCAACAGTCACCAAATGACCCTCCGAGTATGTGATTGTGCTCCCTGCTTTTCTCTCTGGCTGTTGAATGTATGGCTGATGTAGGCTCCATCATCTTGGCCTTGTCCCTGAATGGTACGTTTGATGTGCAGTGAGGGATCAGTGGCGGAGCTAACAGGCTTGTGAAGACGCCCATGCTCCTGGGCTTCATACCGCGTCTGCCAGCTCCCAGCTGATTCCCTTTCATCTGTCACAAAACATGTTTTTATTGTAGGAATCAGAACTTGGTATCTTACGGATCACCCCTTTTGTGTTTAATCTCTCTGAGTCTAACGTGTCATCGGCATGCAAAAGGTATCTGCAAGAAGCGTTTCTGTTAAATAGCTCTCTTTCATCTGCGGCAAAACACATCGTTTTTTATGAGGGAATCAAAAGCCAAGATCTTATGGAGACACTCCCTTTTCGTGTTTAATCTCTGTGGGTCTAATATGTCAACAGAATGCAAATAACCAGAGTCAGATTCTTCTGCTAAATGAAAAGTGGCTTATGAGAACATGATGCTGACGTTCTCAGGACTCATCAGTTTGTGGGTTCTCATAAACTCAGAATCCTGTGGTGTCTCAGACGGATATGGTCTGATTAGAGGATGCAAAAACGCTTCCCTTACTGCCCTATAAAAGACTATCAGAGACTACTTTTGGGTAGTGTACCTCCTGGTGAGATATTGTTGAATTGTCACCATCTAGGTCGTTCCCACCAAGCCAACATCACCTTTGACTACAGTGGCATCATGAGTGAGAAACCTGGACTGCTGGAACCCTATCTTTACCAATGAATCCAGGGTCTGATTGAGATCAGATGACCATGAGGTCTGAGTCCGGAGGTCTTGTGGTGAACATTTGCTGTGGACCAACACTGCCCCAATGATCTTAAACCCTATGACACTGATTCATTTATTAACCCTAATCTATGATATGGCTGTTTATCTCATTAGCTTATCATTTGGAGTCCCACAGGGTTCTATTTTAGGGCCTATAAAACAAAGCTGGTTCTTTATGGAACCAAAAGAGGTTCTTTTGTAGCATCCCTAAAAGAACCATTTCTTTATTTTTAAGAATGAAAGCCGTTTTATAAGGTATTCCTACATATCAATAGCACATTTATCTTGTTAACTTCCTTTTTCAGACTTGCTTTCCACATCTCGTACGAAGGCCTGCCAGCATTTCATGTAAGTGAGCAGAAACCTGACACCACAAACCTTATGAAACTGCTGCCTGTGAGCAGCTCTCATGAATCAGTTTCAAGGTTGCAGATATTTGAGGTTTTAATGAAAGAAAGATTATTTAATCTCATTAAAAAAAAGCCCTTGTTCAGTCACACCGAATACTAAGAATTTAATTTTAACTGGAGGATGATCACACACACGGCTGCTGAGTGTCCAGGGAGAAAATGATGAGAAATTGGAGATGAGTTTTTCCCTGCTGCTGAAAAATCGGCCCTGACACGCTCATTTCCTGTTGAGTTGACATCAAGACCCTCATTATATATTGACAAAATTAATCTACCTTTAAGAAAATGGCACTCGGCTATGAAATGCTCAAAATAATGAGACCTCTGGAAAGCAAAGCTAAAAAGTAGAGCTTTCAGGAGATTAAAGGCTCAGGCTGGACTCGCTGTGGCTGGCTGGACGGCTCTTCAAATGCAACAGCAGAAGGCTTGAGAACAGTGCTAATAGAACTGCGTGGATGAGCAGAACATGCGTCTGCGCTATCTGTTGGTAAATGGATCTGTCACAGGGTTACTTCAGAAACCTCAACCTCCAACTCGGTGCTTTGGAACAAGCCAAAGTATAAGGCATCTGGTTGAGCTTAAAAATAACCCTAACCGTGTCGACGTGTGAGTGACGATGTAATGAATACGGAGGTAAAATTCTTACAGCATCTAGTGATTAAAAGAGCGGGTCTTTACCACGAGAGCAGATGCACAGCACACGTTAACACATCCTGCTTTCAGAAGTGCGTTTATTTTTGTATTTTTTTTGCGCACTGATGTGGGAATTTGGGGGCTGGCGGTGCTACTCAGTATTTGTTAATACACACCGTCATGTGATAAAGTCTGACTTTGGAGGTGATAAAACTAAACACGTACAACTGTAGAAAGGTCTCTTAACCCTCACAGCCCTCGCTACACAACTGTGTTTGTGTGCATTTTTGTCGTTGCCTCGTTTTTGTAACTACTGTGTAATTACATGAGATAGTCACATGACATGATGATATCTTTATGGAAGGCCTTTGTCTTCTTAAATATGTAATTACTTGATGTGTCCATATCATTCATCAGTTTAAAATCTTGATGAAAGTGACCAAGTTGTTATGAAAAAATGATTTTTTTTACTTATTTTTGAATTTGATTTCTGAACAAAAAAGTTGCAGATTGGTGTTGATAAGTTGAGAATAATATATATAATATATATATATATATATATATATATATATATATATATATATATATATATATATATATATATATATATATGACATTTTATAGCTTATTACTGTGAAAAAATATATTCAAAAATTCAGGGGGTCTTAATTTTTTGGCTGATTTTGCTTCTTGGATCCATGCCAATTTCTAAAACTGCTTGTCACAGCAGCCCAAAACCTGAAACTATTTGTTCAGGGCCAACTTGACCAACATCTCAGGTATTAAAAACTGCTTTATTATATTGGATTTTAATAAGAATTCTAAAAATAATTTTTATAAAAGTATGATTTTCCACAATGAATTAATCGCAGATGCTTCACTGCAACCCAACAGAGCCCAAACCAGTATGATCTTCATGGGAGGTGTTTAAGGAGGAGACACTTACTGTCAGAAACATCAGGACAAGACTACGTTCTCCAGAGAACATCTTCTGGAACAGTGTGCTTTGGACAGATGAATCCCAAGCTGAATTATATGGACACAGTCACAGAAGACATGTTTGGAGCAAACCAAACACAGCTCATAGCAGCTGTGAAACATGGTGCAGGCTCTATTCCAACAGGACGGCGCCTGTCCACACACCGCTGCCATCTCAAGATCTCGTCTTGAAGACACAGATACTACGCTGTGGTCGGTCTCATCTCCAGACCTGTCCCTGATTGAAAATGTGTGGGACACTATTGGACGCTGTAACACTCCACCCCTACCACACCATCTGCAGAACTGAGTGATACACCCGTAACTAAAGGTGTCACCGTTTTTCTGTTTATTTCATATAATCACTTTTCTCATGTAATCAATTATGTTAAACCCACTGGAGCATCAATCAGCGAGTTAAGTGGGCTTCAATTAAAAACTTATATCAGTAATACATGGAATTACTTTTTCCACCAGGACACATTAAGTTCCGTCAAATCTAGTTGCAATTAGATGGGCATCACTGAGCACCAAAATTCTGCTAATTTGGGGGGAAAGAGTCTTTTGTTTTTGGTTGTGTCAGCGCTTTTCAGCAAGTGCAGGTCTTTTCCTCCCTCCTTCCTCTCTCTTGGTGCCTCATTTGCTCTGCCTGATTATTGCAGACCCTCCAGGACCCCCTCTGCTCCATTTAACTGTTCTGATTTCGAGTGTGTGAACCACAAAGAAAACCTGCTAATAGGGCAATCGGTCAAACTGCAATGTTCATGTTAACTGGAGCACACACGAAAGCTGCTAATATCATGATGTTCTTTAGGAGTTCCATGATGTGATCTGAATATGAATTATGCAGATATGGGGGCTGGAAACAATGGGACAAAGAAGGCCTTACGATGTGCTGTTCGCGCAGATCGCAGCGGTGCGTTAGAGCATACAGAGCGGGTCCGAGAGGGTCCGGCACACAGCAGGAGAACATGGCAGCATCGCGTGCGCTGTTTATAAGTTTAAAGTGGAGATGGGTTTTGTGAACGGTGAAAGCGATGAGGAAAAGGCTGCAGCTTGAGGTCACAGTTGTGAAATGTGAAAGCAGCTCTAATTAAAGTGTAGTTTTAGGAATGTTCATTAAAAACACAGTGAAAATGATCAATATTGAAAAAATCCGTACGAATAGATCCTACAATATGGACAAAAGTATTGGGACATCTGCTCGTTTTACGTCTTCTGAATTCAGGGGTATTAATGAGTTTCACCTGCTTTTGTTGGAGTAACTGTCTCTAGATGTCTACTGTCTTCTACACTTTATAGCATTGCTGCCAGGTCAGGGAGTCAGATGATCATCTTACGTCTCATCCCCAATTCCACAACAGTACTAGATGGAGCTCGGTAACCCAAAACCACGGATTCTCTGCTCCAAAACTCAATGCTGGAGGAACTTATGTCCCTCTATAATATTATTATTATTGGGCTCCTGCAGTCAATGTGGATGTGATTTCTGCCAAAGTCACTTTCAAGCCTGTTTTACAGCATCTGTGCTGTCCACTGTGGTTGGTAATGCCTTTTATGATATATTTCCCTTATTTGACACTGTAAATTGAGGGAATGTTTGCAAATCAGGTGTATTTAGTTAAAGACAGCAACAAAAATGAAGGATGAGCTGAGAACAGGGGACTGAACGTAACAGGCAATGATTTAGTTTTTTCTTCGCCATGTTTTATTTTTGGCAGAAACAGCTCAGAAAACAATTCCAACTGAATTAAATCCCAGTTTTAATATCAAAGGTTTTCAGTGCATGTTTGCTCTGTCCGTGGTATGATCAACCTGCATACAGACTCTGACTGGTCAGAGAGAGGCGGGGCTGATGAGTCAACCTGCATACAGACTCTGACTGATCAGGAACGGGGCGGGGCGATGATCAACCTGCATACAGGCTCTGACTGATCAGAGAGAGAGGCGGGGGCTGATGCTCAACACCACATACAGACTCTGACTGATCCAGAGAGGCGGGGGCGATGGTCAACCTGCATACAGACCTGACTGATCAGAGAGGGACGGGGCTGATGCTCAACCTGCATACAGACTCTGACGATCACGGGGCTGATGCTCAACCTGCATACAGACTCTGACTGATCAGAGAGAGGGGGCGGGGCTGATGCTCAACCTGCATACAGACTCTGACTGATCACAGAGAGGGGGCGGGGCTGATGCTCAACCTGCATACAGACTGACTGATCAGAGAGAGGGGGCGGGACACAAATTTCAGAATAAAAGTCCCGAGATGTGAGGGAAAAATTTCAGGTAATCAACACTCTGGATAATCTGATTTCCAACAGGAATTTTGAGATTTGTGTCCTTCTTAGCTATTATTTATGTTAATATTTACATCTCAAATGAGTAAATATTTGAGTGGCATACGATCTGCTGAAAATAATAGCTGGTATGTGTGACTGTGTCTAACATTTTGGTGAATAAAACCCCAAACATACAGTAATGTCCCACAAAACTGGCCTCATAAGAATCACCTGCATGTCCTGTTGCCCTGGTGTAATAAATGCTGAATTAAGTTGCTGTACAGAAGTGATTTGGGTTTGGATGTAATAACATAAATATAATCTATTCGTACGTACAGTAAGCAGTCCTCTCTCTATGATTCACAACGAAAGACAAGATGTTCTGTTCTCCTTCTGCTGCTTAAGCCACTTTCATAATAACCGAACGCTCAACCCCCTGCAGACCTCCCTGGGTTTAAGGTAAGAAGGAGAAACACAATCAGTGGATGAATAAATGAGCAACACAGAAGTGCTGCCAGGACCCAAAATCAAAGACAGAGAAGAGAAGGAAGAAGATGCGGGTGCAGAGAGATGGCCCAAGGCAAAAATGAGCTGTCAAAGTGAGACCTTTAACAGGGTCATGCCAAAACAACGGGCAGCCTTCTCAAACAGCTCCATCTGAGACTGAGCTGGACAGTGGTCTCTGTGTATTTGGTCATTTTTTAGAATATAATATATCAAGAAAGAACTCTAGCAGACTCTTCAGCCAAACGCTCAGGGCTTTGAAAGAGAAGCATAACAAACAAACTGGTTTGCTATTGTTAAAGAATGGAAACAACCAGTTCTTAAACTGGCAGCAGATCATCTTCAGTGACGAGTCCTGTTGTTGTCACATATCACGTCCAGAAGGTCTGGTGTGATGGTGTGGGTGCAGTTTCGTACGATGCCAGATCAGCTTCGGTTTTCATTACAGACACTTTAACAGACCAACGTTACGTTAATGAGGTTCTGCAACCAGTGGTTCTACCTTTTCTAAACACACACTCCGGTGCTCTATTCCAACAGGACGGTGCTCGTCCACACACTGCTCCCGTCTGAAGATCTCGTCTTGAAGACACAGATACTACGCTGTGGTCGGTCTCATCTCCAGACCTGTCCCTGATTGAAAATGTGTGGACGCTATTGGATGCTCTATCAACACTCCACTCCTATCACACCATCTGCAGAACTGAGGGAGAACATTCAAGCTGCATGGGATGGATCATCACAGGACACCATTAGGAACCTCTACACCTCCATGCAGAGACGTCTGGCGTGTTGCGTTAAACCCGACGCCGTCCTGAGAGACACCACTTCTGTATGAGTAGATCAATAAATATTGATCAGATCAGACTACAGTTATCATCAGTTATTGATCCTGATCACCTTCATCTTCCTTCACAGAACTGCAGCCCCACGCGTCCTTCTGGAGGAACTGTTTGAGCAATTTTATTTATTTATTTTGTTTTGGACAATGAGCGTATAATCAAGAATAAGTCTGGACATTATGCCCGTCTAGTCAAACTGCAGGATTTACTCTGGTTCGTCCGTGAATTGGCAGCGCTGGCATGCTGGCAAATTGCGAACACACAATTATGTTTTGGTGGGAACCATGTGGTTTTTCTGGTGCTGGAAAAAATATACAAGCTGCAATTGTCACATTACATTTGTATGCATGCCTGCTGAGAAACATGAGGCAGGAAATTCAGAGAGTGTTGAGCAAAAGGACGCGGGGCTTTGTTGAGACGAGAACACATAATTCTGAGAACCAGCAGACCTTCAAGCCTGGTTTTGAGCAGATACTGTGCACTTCAGTACACGTGGGTTTACTGAAAGAACTAACAGGCAGAAATGTAAATGCAGTAAAGATCCTTTTGGCTTTGGCTCGTTGCCTAAGAGGCAGCGCTCCATATGAGTACTGATGTTCATCTCATTTTCAGCTAAAAAGGAATATGATGTGAAAATATCTTTGGAAATCTGATGTGTTAAAAATATGAGGAACACATTCAAATCTTCTACTGGTGCCATTGCAGAGACCAAGTGGACGGTATATAGAAAAAAATACAGAATTGCAGAACCTGGAACCTATGAACCCAGATTTTAATTCTCCAATTCTGTATTTTTTTCTATATACCGTCCACTTGGTCTGAAGTTCTATGACAATCTTGATGAAAGCAGAATGTTACAGTAGTGTTATATTGTATGTTAGTGTGATCAGCCATAACATTATGACCACCTCCTTGTTTCCCCCCTCATTGTCCATTTGATCAGCTCCAGTTATAATATGTAAGCCTGCAAAAGTTCTACCAGGAGACTCGAATGTAACACCTTCCTTCCTTCCATAAACAATCACGTGCCACCACTTGAGTTAAAGGCCTTTATTTACCTGCCCCTTTGCTGCTTTGCTGTCCTGTTGGTCCTCCAGGTTGGCTTTGCCCCTGTCTTCCATATCCAGCAGGGTCTGAGATGGCCCAGATGTTTCGCGACCTGACCTGAAACATTTCACCTTTGGTCTTAATAAAACATTTTCTGCCCTATTCCTCTGGTCTTCTGCTAAAACTATTCATCTATTCATCTGCAGACTTTATTCTCCTCCTTTCACCCTGATCTTCAATGATCAGGACCCCACAGGACCACCACAGAGCAGATATGATGTGAGTGGTGGGTCATTCTCAGCACTGCAGTCACACTGACATGGTGTGAGTCGTGCTGGTACGAGTGGATCAGACACAGCAGTGCTGCTGGAGTGTTTAAACACTGTGTCCCCTCACTGTCCACTCTATCAGACACTCCTACCGAGTGTCTCCAGCTTGTAGATGTAAAGTCAGAGACAGAAGCTCATCTGTTTCTGCACAGTTTGTGTTGGTCGTCCTCTAGTCCTTCATCAGTGCTCACAGGACGCTGCCCACAGGACGCTGTCGGCTGGACATTTCTGGTTGGTGGACTGTTCTCGGTCCAGCAGTGACACTGAGGGGTTTAAACACTCCAGCAGCACTGCTGTGTCTGATCCACTCGTACCAGCAACACACACTAACACACCACCACCATGTCAGTGTGACTCCTGTGGGGTCCTGACTGGACTACAGCACAATAATCTTAAACACATTTTATACACGTTGCTGAAAATATTTAGTTATAAAACTGTGACAAATCTGTATAATAATAATAATAATAATAATAAAAATAATAATAATAATAATATATTAACTCGTAAACAGATATTTTGGCCAGTAGTGCTCAGACACTCGGACGCTGCTGCATAAATACTACACAACTTCACTTTGATGCTCCTTAGCAATGATCTGCTAACTGACTGTACTCTCCTGACGTGGCAACCAGAGGGAGAAAAAGGAGCAGAAATCAGTTACAAACGTAAATAACTCTCTGAAGATAGCAGATTGCAATCTCCCCATTGAGATGCATTCGTTTTCATAATGCAATAATGGCCACAACAAAAGCTAATTCATGTCTACTCTTCAGCCTGGCCTCACTGCGCACATTCCCTCTTATATTCTGAATTGCCTTTGCCACAGATAAACAGATGAAAGCCCGGCCTGATGGTTTGAAAAGAAAGCCTCATCCTTTAGCCCATATTGCAGGACCACAAACGCCATTTTTGGCACTCCTGGGTGCTGGAAAATTTTATTATGCACCGAATAAATGGGTTTCCAACACAAAGTGAAGGCTTCTGCAGAAAAATGCCAAAATAATTTTCTTTGGATGGACTGAGGATGCTAATGGATCCATTGCTCAAAACACACATGGTTTCTGTTCCAGAGAGGGAAAGCGAGAGCTCTGGAAATGTTTGATAAGGCTCTATAATAATAATGACAACAGTTTTGGGGAGCTCATTAATTGAGAGTCTCGGAGTAATTGCTTCTCATCCCGCGGGCTGATGCCGTTGTTAATGCACAGGAACTGTCAAACTGACAAACAACAAGTTGTGGAATATGGATTTTTTGTGTGTTTTTGTGTTAATAACCATTATCAGAGCATAGCCACGGGAAACTGTCAAGATGGCATCAGTGATAAAATGTTAACATGTGACAAAAACACCTGCCTGCGAGAATGACATTTCTATTTGTGCGTGCATTGGTAAGACTTTCACGGAGCTCTGTTAAGCTCTGCCTGAAGGAGAGTAATATTGATTAAGGGGGAGGGGCAGGGTGGTGGTGGTGGTGGTGGTGGTGGTGGGGGGAGGGGGTGCAGAGGTTCAAAGTTTTGCTCCTCTTCTTGTCCTCAGCTGTACGCCACACACTTTGCGGGCTTAGCTATTCATCATGTTGCAGACAGCCAGCCGGAGCAGGCCTACACCTCCAACACCAGCTTGCAATGAACAATGGCTCTCAAACAGACCTTTTACTGACCCATGAAGACACCCAAGGGCATATGCAATGCAACCTGCTGTATTCTACTAGCAGGTTCCAGGTCAGAGTGTTAGAAGATGCAGGACAACCTACTAAAACTTACTGTAAGACCAGATTTTTTTTAGCCCCAATTTTTCTTCCTCAATTTTTAGAAGTGCCAAAACTCCAACCCCCTCAGGACTCTCCCCATCACAGACAATCCTCCCGACACTTGGAAGGTAAGGACGAGCACAAACCTCCTCTGATACCAGCTCTTTTCCAACTGCTGCCCTTTTTGTTGCCATTGCTAGGCAGCCAATGCACTCGGAGGAAAGCGTCAGGTCCCCAGCTCTGACTCAACGACTGACAAGGTTCCTCTTTTACCTTTATAATGTTTTCCCCTCCAGTTTATTTTGATGACACCATCACAGCTTGTGACAGAAAGCAGCACTGTCCCTGTCATCAAGAGACAGTCAGATATGTGATATAGTATGACAGATTTTGTGGATGTTACTCAGAGACGTTTCTTTTTTTTTTTTTTTCCCAGACCTGCAAATTGTCAAACGTCCTTGGAGCACAAACATCAAATGCCTTCATGGTATAAAAAAGATCTTTTTTGATCTTTTTCAGACAGACGTCCAATGACATGAAGTCATTAAGTCATTGAAAATGGATGAATGTGATCTAAAGTTATATCATGACATATGTTGAACAAGGTCTTGTGGACTGAAGAATTACAGAATAATCTCAATATGGTACTCAGCAAGGAATCTACTTTAAGATCCAACCTTCACTGCTATACTGTAGACCACCAGCAAACGATAAAAGGATGGTTTTAATATGTTACTAAAATGTTGTTTCTGGAATCATTCAATGTGACGTAAATACAGGTTGATTCTTGTGCAGATGAGGTGCATTCAAAATGTCAGTGTTTTAAGAGAGGCGTGGTTTGGTGCACATGACCTGTAGAAGGTGTCAGTCACTGGTAGACCACCAATGAGTGAGGAAGAGTCAGTGAGCACCACTGGATTTTTGCTTTTGACAAAATGACAGAAAAAGTAATTTTGTGGAAACAATCCACAAACGGTCAGATCTGTGGGCAGATGGCAGTCGGTGTCTCCATCACAATAATGCACCATCCATTCTTCACCTTTGATACAGTTTTTTGAACACACACCTGTGCCTCGTCAGGCTCCCTACTCTCCCCACATGGCTCTGTGTGACTTTTCCCTGAAGCTGAAAATGTCCCTAAAAGGCATCAGATGCAGGCCATCTTAAAAAGGGTGATCCAGCGCTGCTTCAGCGACAGAAACGTTGTGAGACTCATGTGGGGACTACTTTGTAGGAGGTTAGTGTTAGAATATTTTTATGAATACAACCTTTTTTTTAACACACCTCTTCTTCTACTTCTTTCATCTGCTCCCTTTAGGGGTCGCCACAGTGGATCATCTGCCTCCATCTTACCCTAGCCCCTGCCTCCTCTTCTGTTACAACAACCATCTCCATGTCCACCTTCACTACATCCATAAACCTTTTCTGAGGTCTTCCTCTTCTCCTTCTGTCTGGCAGCTCCATCTCCAACATACTTTGTCCAATATATCCTCTATTCCTCCTCAACACACGTCCAAACCATCTCAACCTGTCCTCTCTGGCTTTATCTCCAAACTGCTCCACCTTCACTGTCCCTCTGATCTGCTCATTTCTAATCTTGTCCATCCTCGTCACTCCCAATGAAAATCTCAGCATCTTCACCTCCACCTCCAGCTCAACCTCCTGTCTTTTAGAGAGAGCCACGTTCTCCAAACCATACTCACTGTTATTAGCCTTTCTACATGAGTTTCCATCCATTGGCTTTTTTTTTATAATCTCACTTTAATGCAGAACCCTGGGAACCATGTATTTTGGCTTCTGGGTTCTGTACATTTAAAGCTGGTTAGTGTCCATTTGGCAGCATCACCAGTGGATGGAAGCTCACTGAGAACCATTACATATACATGAGGTATAAATAGTAAACTGTGTACATGGTGTGAAATTCTTGAGGTACATTTTAGTCACTTATATATGTATCTTTGCAGAATTTATTGAAAAAAAAGATCTTAGAAGATCAAATACAACCAAAAACAGTTTTGAACTCTCTGTCATGGAGCTGCAGGGCATTAAAATCAGGAGGTCGACTGTAAATTCTGCCCACAAGAAAAACTGATAATGTTATTTAAGACCAATCAATATGCTCACTGTCACTCTGCTTTCACAAATATCAAGATATTGATATTACAAGCTCTAATCAGTATGCAGGAGACTCCTGGAACTTCTGGGAGAGGTGGGATGTCTGCCAAAGGTGTCAAGACATTCCTTTGATTTCCAAGATGTGTTGTCTGAGGTTTAGAATCAACCATGTGACCTAGAACAATACACTCAACTCATTATGAGGATTGATATAATCATGTGACCCAATGATATATTGAAGAATATTTTAATGAGGGATTCTTATTCCCAGCAAAGGCACCTTCCATCTTACTGTATTACACTCGCAAGTGCATGTGGCTGAATACTGAATAAGGCCTGAAGCCCCCTGTACTGTACTGAAGGACCCCCAACAATAAATAAAGAACACTCAATCAAAGATGAGAAATGGGACAATAGCACTGTCATCAGGAAACAGTCTGACGGTGTGCTATTCAGAGCCATTTCTTTGGCGGCATCCTCATACCCCCAGACACCAGGTGTTGTCGAGGTGAACTGGAGAATGCAAATAAGCTCAACAAATGCTTCAGATGTGAACATTCTCCATTTGTCATAGAATATGTTCATTACCCACTGCTCTGGTCCTAAAATTAGTGTCAGAACAAGACATCCTTGCTGCGTGATGAATTTATTTGCCGAACGTGTTGCCAGAGGTTTTCAGATTGAAGGCACAGGCACCTCCTCCTCCTCCTCCCGCACCCCCCCCCCGTTTCCCCCACCACCCGATCCACCTCCCACACGTCCTTCACATCTCTCTGCCTCTGCTCTATATTTTTCTTTGGAGAAATATTAGTCAACAAGCCAGACAGCGAAAGCCCCAACCACGCCGCAAAGGACGCCACCCTCCAGATGGTGTGTTAATATTGCGCTGAATATCAAGGTGTTTCATCTCATAATACAAGGATGAATATCCGGCTTAGAGTAGAGCACTACTCTAACCTTGTTTCTTAGAAAAGCTCCCAGAAAACAAAGAAAGCAAAAATACTCAAGTGTTTCAAAGGCAGCAGAACCAAAGAGGTGTCACTTCAGCTTAAATTTCAGATGGTTAAAGCTAAAAGCTCATTTTAATTAATATCTCAAGTCGGTGCTTGATGGCGTGGCGCATTATCCTGCTGGAACATCTCATCGTTCTGAGGGTATGAGGTCCATAAAGGGCTGCAAATGCTTCCCAAACAGTGAGATGTAGCAGGCACTGGTCAATGACATGTTAAGGTGGACAAATGGACCCAACCCATGCACAAAAAAATATTTGTTTAGCACTTTTTACAACTGACGTCTCAAAGGATAAAGACATAAACCTCCCGCTGAGACAAAGGGCAACAGTGCAGGAAAAAACTCCTCAAACCTGGAGAAAGAACCCCTTGAGAGGAACCAGGCTCTGAAGGAGTGGCAGGAGTGCTCTAGGTTAGCTTTCCTTCAGCTAGTATGGAACCACCACCAGCTTGCAGATGACTTGTTGACAGCTGGGGTCCTTCGCTTCATCGGGTCTGCCCAATTTAGGAACCCTGCCATCAGTTGGTTCTGTGACTCATTGGCCCAGATGTTGACAGTTCTCTAATGTCCAGTTAGCAACTTAACGAGCACAAGGCTACTGCAACGCAGGGTAGAGCTGAACCAGCCCTCACGAGCATCTTTGAATGTCGTTTGTATGAACGTCAGTGACGTGAATGTCAAAGACGTCATGCTAAGGGTTGTCCAGACCGTAGGGGTGTAGATGAGGCCATAACACACAGTACATTCCAGGCCTGTCAGTAAACGCAACCTGCATTTCCCCGTTTTATCCGACAGAAGTACAGCAATCATCAAGTACCACCAACAAATGTGTGTAATGGACGCAAAGTGTGGATGGATGTCTGATCTGCCCATGCTGGCCCGCACTCTGATGATTCCCTGCGACCTCTGTGGGCACCATCACCTGTTCAACAGCAATATTAATCAGCGAGTCCGAAAGACGCCCGTAACCTGGAACGGCTTCCGCCGGCTCTCAGCGACAATCCATCTGTGCATATTAAAGGCTGGTGGATAGTCGGTGATGATGAAATGTACTCAATGACACCATGTAATGGTACCAGAGAGTGATTACTATACGTGCTCATCTGCTGAGCCTGCTGAATCCTCACGATAAACTATTACACTAAAGGTGCTAAAACACTCTCGCTATCTTTTACAGAACAGACACATTTGTGCAGAGATTTCCACGGGGAAATCAAGGTATGTCTTAAATGTACTCTTTTCCCGGCCTTTATTGCCTACAAAAACAAGCATTGTCTACAAAGTGGTGCATGCTAATTGCGACAATTATGGTCTCGCTGAATTTAAGGCCGTACTTTCCAAGCAGCCTTCCAACTTTCTTGCCGGATCTTTGGTAGCCCTTTCTCTTCTCTGCGAGTTTCGTTTTCTTTTTCTCTATTCCTGGGCCTTACTTAATTATTTACAGGCCATATCCCGTGTCAGGAGCTGAATAACCGCACAAACTCCGCGCCAGTTTCTCAGGAACTTGTGCCAACAGAGCGCGAACCCCTCGCTTCAGTCCCTCGCGGATATTTCTAACGCAGGCCGGAGCCTAAGAATAGGTTCACGTGTGCAATAATCATTACCATAAGTAATAGCACTGCTCTGGGACTTATCTGGGTGAAGTTCTCCACATGAGGAATCAATAACCTTGTATTAGTTCTGGAGCTCCGGTCATATTTTTCACTTAAAGAGGCCTGTGCAGGTCTACAGGAGCAATCCTGTGGAGATGTTCTACTCAACCAACTATTCAGCATTTTTAATTTAATTATTATTATTATCATTTTTTACTCGGTAACTCGTAGCAGTATGAGTCAGACACAGTCTAGTACTACGTCATAGAAATCGGACCATTACTTTAACTCACTCGTACGTCTGATTAAAACATAGGTAATTGCCAGACGTGACCCTGTAATTAAACATTAACGGAGATATTGTTGAAATATCGTAAACTCTCCTCTCCCCCAGCTCGGTTTGCGATGCGATACTTCTTGGCAGCCTCACAAGGCAATTCTAATAGGATCAAACATTTTCGGACAGCCATCCGACCATTAAGTCAGATCCATTTCAATGCTCACTGGAGCATGTGAACAAATAGATCTATATAGCAGTCCAGCCCAAAGTAAAAAAGAAAGGCTCTGCTGCAGGGCTGAGTTATTGCACTGGAGCTCTGCAGCATTGTGATTTTATGCTCAGCCATGGCACACATAAAGATCAACCCACAGAGAGAGAGAGAGAGAGAGAGAGAGAGAGAGTGCCCATCGTTCTCCCCATTCCCCAGCAATGCCACGTCTGAACTGAACGCAGTGCTACTTTCATTCGGCCTGAAGACCCCTATCCCTCCATTCAGTGGCGGGTGAAACACCTCAATGACTTCTTTCACACCTTTTGCCCCGCTGTCACACTGTGAATACCAGGCCCGCTCTGCCATTTCCACAGACCTTTATCTGGATCGCACAAAGTATGCAGTGCGTGGGTGTCTTTTGTCCCCGCGTCTAGGCGCCAGGCGAATGGCTCGCTTTGATTTGTCCTTACAATCTGTCGTATAAGAGATGGCTTTTGGCTGGACTGTTTTTTTTTTTTTTGGTTCAGGGGGCTTCACTACGCAACCCCGCCACAAAAAGCTCTCTGAAGTACCATATGTTCACACATCAAATTGTTCATCAGCTGTACAGCGCGAGAGAACGGGGGTGTAAACACGCTGAAACGCAGATATCAGACGTGGTTGGAAATTCAGTGCAACATCTTGTTTAAGACACATCTCAGACATTACGCTGAGACCTGTTACGGTGTGTCAATGAAGCGTCTACGACAATATTGTCAAACTAACGGCAATGTAGGCTTCCAACAAAACCACCTTCAAACCCTTTATACTTACAGGAGCCATAAACTGAACATTCTGAACATCCATATGTGACTAAAACCCAACACACACACACTCACACACACACACACACACACACACACACACACACACACACACACACACACACACACACACACACACAAAGCAATCCATGTAATTTCATTACCTGAACCTACACCTCACCCTAACCCTCACCACAACCTCCCAGAACACCTGATTCAGTTCATTCACACACGCGTTCGGAGTAACGTGGTGTGTTTAAGCCAGAAATCCTCTCCAATGTGAAGAGCAGGTGGGCTCCTCAACCTGGTTCGGGAAACGCTGATTTAACCATTATCCTGAGTCTTAACTCCAACCATAACCACAGTAGGAGGTGAATTCATTTGTCATGTGTTTCTGTTCATGAATTCCTCGATTCAAAGCTCCATAACTCCATTGCTCTTTGGTTCATAAGCAGGACGTGTGTCACTTTAGATGCGCCAAACAAAAATGTGATTCGCTGGTCTGCTGTAATTTTGCCTCCGAATGAAAGATGTTGGTATGTCCTTTAATGCTGGGATTGTAAAGAAAAGGGACAACTTCTGCTGTTATTGGCTGGTTTATGAAATTGCACTGCTTTTTAAAGCTCTTTTATGCTGATTTGAATCACAAGGAAAGAAAAACGAGCAGAACGAAGCTCACGATTAAAATTACTTTTAATCTCACTAAGTTTACATTAACCTTCATTCAAATAAGATTTTTAATTGGACAGCAATGATGCATGTTTTGCAGATGCAACCCTGAGACACAGAAATCAAACGACGTCCACCGTGAGAACCAGTATCATTTCATTACCTCAACGTAACCCAAACCATAACCAGAGTTCTATTGTAGTGTTTCTTTATGAGAAATCACAATCAGAAATACTGTAAAAATCCCACATTCATATTTTATTTTTCCATAATCAGGAATATGTTGTGCTGATGCTGTTTCCCAATTATTCTTCCAGTATACAGCACACATGGGACCACCAGTGGACAGGACCACCTTGTGATTAATAATATATGTATTTGAAACTCAGAAAATGCATGTAAATGTTAAATCTTCTTCTTCTTCTTCTTCTTGTCCTTCTTCCTCTTCTTCTTCTTCTTCTTCTTCTTCTTCTTCTTCTTCTCCATCTTATTCTTCTTCCTCTTCTTCTTCTTCTTCTTGTCCTTCTTCCTCTTCTTCTTCTTCTTCTTCTTGTCCTTCTTCCTCTTCTTCTTCTTCTTCTTCTTATTCTCCTTCTTCTTCTTCTTCTCCTTCTTCTTGTCCTTCTTCTTCTTCTTCCTCTTCTTGTCCTTCTTCCTCTTCTTCTTCTTCTTCTTCTTCTTGTCCTTCTTCCTCTTCTTCTTCTTCTTCTTCTTCTTCTTCTTCTTCTTCTTCTTCTTCTTCTTCTTCTTCTTCTTCTTCTTCTTCTTCCTTAGACAACCAGTTCTCGGCTTCTCTTCCAAGAAGCGTAAAGTGAAAGTCAAATCCGAACCCGAGAGAAGACTCGACCTGACTGGGAGGAAGAGGACGAGCAGTAGTGATGTACTTTGAGCACTGCTGTACTGGGAGTGGGACTGTACGGAAGTAGCAGTCTAACATAGACACTTCCATGCTCAGCGTCTGATGAAAAAGAGGTTTTCTAAAGGGAACCAGACAGCAATCTTCTCTCTCCCCAGCGAGCTGTGGAGGACAGGATCAGACTTTATATAGATTGTAATTGTTTCTCCTCCTTCCGTCTCTTTTTTCTTTTTGGGCAGGATTCAGCGACACAAGGTCATTGCTCTTAGGCAGCTCCAAACCTGCTTTATTGTTTCCCCAGGTCACAGGGGCCGACACATATCACAGCTATTATTCTGCTCTAACAAATGGCTGTCCACTGCTTTGATGTATGGTTCTCTTTTTGAGCCGCTTCCATAATACCCTTGACAGATTTTTTTTTCTCCTTCTCTTTTTCTGATGATCTATCTTTCTTTCATTTTTTTTCTTAAGCTCTCTCTCTCACACACACACACACACACACCATCCTTTTAAATCTGGAAATTATGTGTGGGCGTGATTGATAATTGCGCTTCTGACAAAGAATCAGTTTTAAATGGTAGCAGAAATGCACAATGATGAATCACTTGGGTAATCCATCTGAAATCTCATTTGATGGCCGATCGGCATTAGAGTTGCTTGTAGGTACTTTTCCTTTCATTCATTACAGTGTAAATCGCAATTAGTTGGGTGTAGCCTCGCGACCAGTACGCGTCCTCCTCTCCGGGGACAGCACTGTGTCATGTGCCGAGGTGTAGAAACACAGGCGATGCTTAAAAGCGAAATTTGCATCAACTGGATGAAATGTTTCATTCATTAAAAGGCTGTTTTACCCCCGGCTAGGATTTTCGCTCAGACCAAATTGCCAGCAGAAGGGACATTGTGTGGTTGGCTCTTTAATGAGCTTCTTGTGTTAAAGTTGGGACTACAGCTGCACTTACTATTCAGTTCGGAATGTTCTTTCCTGGGTTTTCCATAAGAATGAGGAGCTTTATTGTCCATTGCAGGTAACAGGGGTCTCGCATGGCTTACACATTGGGGCAAACATTTGGAATCCTGCTCTGCGCGTGCCAAGGTTGGACCCCTCTTAGGAGGCGCTTGGGTGGGTTTGTTTAGCTCCCTGCGGCTAGCTTTGAGCTCATTACTGAAAGTCCAAAACCGTACCTCGGCTGGTGAATTATTTATGCAAGCTGCCGCGTGGTCAGGGGCTCGCGTGCTTCGCAGTGTGTGCAGGTTTTTAATTAAACGGAGCCAGTCACCCTTAGAAGGCCGATAGGACGGACAGGCTTACAGGGGTGATCTAGTAAAATGTTCTCGTTTTCGGGACACAGTCGTCAACAAGGGAATAGCAGCAAGGGGCTGGAGACCTGGAGACAATGAGCGGTGCTGATATTCAGGAAGTCTGAAGCAGATAAATGACAATGAACTGATCTGTCCTGACTCTCCTTTCCTTAATAACGACTGGAGGAACAGGGTTGAAGTCTTATTAAATCTAATGCAGTTTAGAAAACACTGTCTCATTGTGTTTGTTTAAAACTACACTATTGAATCTGCAGCACGAATATTGCTTAACTCGTACAACCTGAGAGCTGCATTTTTTGGGCAATTACATACCTTTTCTGGGCCTTAAAACTAATTCCAGGTTAGATACCAAAGGAGTTTCCAGTGCATGTTTACTGCTCTGTCCACATGAACATGATCAACCTGCATACAGACTCTGACTGATCAGAGAGAGGGGGCGGGGCTGATGATCAACCTGCATACAGACTCTGACTGATCAGAGAGAGGGGGCGGGGCTGACGCTCAACCTGCACACAGACTCTGACTGATCAGAGAGAGGGGGCGGGGCTGATGCTCAACCTGCACACAGACTCTGACTGATCAGAGAGAGGGGCGGGGCTGACGATCAACCTGCATACAGACTCTGACTGATCAGAGAGAGGGGGCGGGGCTGACGATCAACCTGCATACAGACTCTGACTGATCAGAGAGAGGGGGCGGGGCTGATGCTCAACCTGCACACAGACTCTGACTGAACTAGATATTGATAAGAATATTAAGATATAAGATATTTCAGAATAAAAGTCATGAGAAGGGATATTACAAAAAATAACAAAAATAATAATATTCAGGTTGCATTTTTATTTTATTTGGACCACTTGAGCACTTTGAACAACTTATAATTGTAAATATCCTTTTCAATCTAATCATTACAAAAAACTCACCAAAGAATTGTATTTACAGCTCAAAAATACTCAACACGTTTTTGGTGATGTAAAGTGTTTTTATAATTTATACGCAAAAACCACAAAAACATGATGAAATTCATACAAACATTTAAATATCTTAATATTTACATCTCACATGAAGACAGATTAGAGTAGTCTAGGATCTCCTGACTGTCTCCTGTAAATACTTTTCTAATTGTTAAATGCTAAATGTTAAATGGAAACGTCATTGGTGATGTTTACAGAGTAATAATCATAATCTTCCAAACCGAGAGAGAGCAGCTGCAGCAGCAGGAAGGTCTGTGGTTGGAACTCTTTCTGACTGCAGCCACACAGAGGTCGGATCTGGAGCTGAAGGTGTGTTTTGGGTTGCTGCTCTTCCTAAACGTGCACCAAAGCACTACAAAGCATTCTCTCCTTTCTAATGACTGCGGGAGTTAATGAATGCTCCTCTTACGGACTCATTTCACTGTACAGTCTGTGCCGTGAAGGGATGCGATACTCTCTCAGTGCACATCATCGCTGGCTGAAAGTCGACTGAGTGGCGTAGTCTCAGATGTAAATAGATGTTTTGGCATCAGTGTGGAGGCTTGATTGGCACTGACTCTGACTCATTGGATTCCACCTTTGAGCGCCAGGTCCTCTCATTAGGAGCAAAAAACAACCGCTGCATGTGTAAAAATATATAAATAAATGCAGGGAAAAAAGAGCAACAAGTGATTAAATATTTATTTCCCCCCGTAATTGGCAAACATCTGAGGCTTTCAGCCTTGGAGTAGCGTGAAGTCTTGTTTCAGATTCTTAAACTCTCATCTCATAGGCGTTTTAAGTCTTTGTGAGTGTTTTGCCAATAATGGCCGATAGAAAAGTACAGCAATCACAGGGCAGCGACCCCTGAGCACAGCTGAGACGATGCGGAGGAGACGGTTCTCCTTGGCTGAGGGTTGAAATGTGGCTGAATTTGGACGTTTGGACGAATAGCTGCACCCAGAAGTAACACACCAAAGGCAATACACTGAAATGGAGTCGTACCAGACTGATGGAGTCACTCAGAATGGCAGCAGGTCATCTTCAGTGACACTTTTGTCTCAATGGAGATGAGAAATGAATCTGTGTGTGGAGGCACCGTGGTCAACACCAACATCAATGGCCTGAAGGCCTGGTGTCGTGATGTGGGTGTAATTATGTACGATGCCAGATCACCTTTGGTCTTCACACACTACAGAGATCCTGCAACCAGTGCTTCTACCTTTTCCAGAAACAGAAAGTACAGTGAATTAAATCCCAGTTTAAATAGAAAAAGAGCTTCCAGTGCATGTTTACTGGTCTGTCCACATGTATATGCCCAACCCGCACGCAGACTCTGACTGATGAGCGAGAGGGGCGGGGCTAATGACATCACTGACCCAGATATGGGGTTAAAGAGGAAAATGAGAAAATAAGGTTGTATTTTTATTTTATTGGAATCACCATAAAACGTTTTTCCTTTTCAAGATAATCAATAGAAAAAAAATAATCAAAGACTGCATTTCAGCTCAAAAATATTCAATTTTCCAACAGGATTTCTGAGATATCACGAGTTTTTTTTTTAATAAATAAAATCTCTTAATATCATTATCCTATTAGTCTCCTATCAATATGTTTCTATTTTGTGGTGAAAAAAATACGTCAAACCAAACGTCCCACAAAATTAACCTGGACTTCTTAAGATTACAATAAAACCCAAACGGGCTACTGTAACATCTCCTCCGTGCTGGCGCTGAGATGGTGAGTGGTCAAGCTGAGAGGTCAAGTACTGCATGTCATGCAAAGAGAATAACATCTGATTGCATCTCTCACACTCACACACTCACACACTCACACACTTCACACACATGAGTAAAGGCTTCCATGTGCCCTTTCTAATGTGCATATAATCACAAACCTGGGTCTCAGGTTCTAAATCCATACCCAGCAGTAATCTGCATAGCATTAACTCAGCACCAGATGAGACCCACTCATCCAGCCACTCCAGATTAGCACCCTCACAGAACAATGTGCAGAGAAGCTCTTTCAGTGGAAGCTGGACCCTGTGTTTAATATAACACAGATACTATTATACAGAACGCCACCAACGTCGAACCTCTCCAGTGCGCCAAAGATACACAGACGACGTACTTGAATTATTCCAGGATGAGGAGAGAAACGATAACATGCATCGGCATGTAATGTGGTCATTTCAGAAGGATTTAACCACAGACATTCAGTCTCTCAAGCCACTTTGACCTGTTCTCTGCATTAATGTGGACAAAAGCACACGTCCTGCAACAGGAAGAATCCACTCGGCCACCGTTAAGTCGTGGTGTGGACGTTTTCCATCTTGTTGTCCAGCATATGTGGTTGTTTTGCATTGCTGATGAAGATGAATCTGTAAAAGTGAACGTTTTCCTGTCTGAATGAAAAAAAGAGCCAATAAATCAGGACAGTTTAGCCTGAATTTGACATTTCTATTTTAGGAATAGAAGACAGTCATGGTATACTGGTGCATAATGCAGTAGACATTACTATATAGAATGTGGTATAGAATAAATACGAGTACAGTGTTCAGTACAGTACTGGTATAGAATTTGGTATAGAATACAGGACGGGACTCAGTATGCAGTATACAGTACCCCGCAGTATGGAGTATATTACATTGACCCAGCTGGACAAATGTCCTGCCAGGCCTCGGTGCCCTGTATGCATATGTTTTTGCAATGTGTGCAGTTGTCAGCTTCCCCCACTGGCTGAAAAAATGCAGGACCCCCCAAAGTTACAGGACAGAATATCCAAACTGTGCACATTCAGGTTCGTTCAAATCACGCCTTTCGAGTCTGTTTAGGCAATAGTTCAGTGTAAAAGCACGAAGACACAAACAGCCATGCTGACTGAACTGGTGGACGGTGGAAAACATTGTTTATTTAAGATGGTTCTATAAAGCTCAAAGGGTTTTTGTTTCCAATGTTTAAAAGCACCGTCTTGTCTGCGAGTATCGCGCTGCATGCAGGGTACAGTACAGTGCTCCGGATACATTATGCAGTAAGTTTCAAACATACTGTCTGGATGGTCTTAAGGGAGGCTGCGTTTTGCATTCTGATGCAGCAATCAGCAAAGAGGTGGAGGACATGAACTCAAAGGAGTATAAAAACACCGCAGAGTCGCCCATACACCATGTTCAGTACAGCAGGATCTGTGAGGATCCAAGTGTTCCAAGACCTGGACTGAGGACGGGGCCCGACGGCAAAGACAGTTTTCTATAACTCTGTGAATCTCAGTCAAGATTTCGTTTTTTTTTCTTAATGCACGCTCGCCTCTGGAGTCTTCTGGGAGAAGATACAACCTCACAATGCAGTGAGTGTGTTTGAGAAAGTCTAAATTAGAATAAAGGTGTTTGGAGGAAAGTGTGTGTTATAGAGTTATTATCGTCACACCAGCCTCACAGTACAGGAATGACCCCTTCTGTCTGCAGTGACTGGTTGTTTCCCAGTAACACACCAGTGATACTTGCTCCACTATTTAACTACAGTCGTTCATTACACAGGGGTTGGACAATGAAACTGAAACACTGTCATTGTAGTGGGAGGGTTCATGGTTAAATTGGAGCAGCCTGGTGGTCAATCTTCATTAATTGCACCAGTAAGAGCAGAGTGTGAAGGTTCAATCAGCAGGTAAGAGCACAGTTTAGCTCAAAATATTGCAATGAACACAACATTATGGGGGACAAACCAGAGTTCAAAAGAGGACACATTGTTGGTGCACGTCTTGCTGGCGCATCTGTGACCAAGACAGCAAGTCTTTGTGATGTATCAAGAGCCACGGTATCCAGGGTAACGTCAGCACCACCAAGAAGGACCAACCACATCCAACAGGATTAACTGTGGACGCAAGAGGACGCTGTCTGAAAGGGATGTTCAGGTGTTAACCCGGATTGTAACCAAAAAATGTCATTCCCAAGATGAATTGACGCTGTATTGGACACAAACGGAGGCCCTAGTTCACCAAACTAATCAAATATTGTGGTCTAAAACCAGGTGTTTCAGTTTCATCGTCCAACCCCTGTAAATACTATATACTACATTAGCTATCATTGATCATTGTTGACATTAGAAGGTTACTACCAAGGTGTTAATCACGCCATCTGCAGGCCTCATTCCACATTGCTACAACAGCACGTCCTGATCACCCGAGTCAAACTTTATTCGTTTTCCTCTATAACTCAATATCTGGGTCAGTGACATCATTAGCCCCGCCCCCTCTCTCTGATCAGTCGGAGTCTGCATGCAGGTTGAACATATACATGGAAGGCTGCTTCAGCATTTAAACTGGGACTCGATCCAGCTGTTTTCCGAGCTCTGTGATAGTTCGTCACACAGTATTGAGACTATATTCGATTAGGTAAGTCCTTAATTCGTTACGGTATGTGTCTCATATCTGTAGGTTACTCTGATCCTGAGACGTGAAGCCTAGAAAAAGTGCATATCTCACCTTCTAAGAGTAAGACCACCAACAGTGGGCCCCTATCCTCTGGCGTTCAGGTAAGTAGTAGAGGTGTAGTGGTGTAGCGGTGTGGTTTTAATGTCACGTGATGCATTTTGTCTTCAAACCATGGCACCATTGAGCACTGGATCTTCTGCTGTATCTGTTCATTGTGTACAAAAATGCACGTGAACAAACAAGTGCACCTCACACCATACCTGTGTATGATAGGTGGTGTGTGAGCTTGTATACATGTGTATTCACCCAAGGTTAACACACTCCTCCCATATTACAGAGCCCATAAATGAGACAGAGCGAGGGTAAATGGAGATCAGGAGTCAAACGCTCGCGAGCGTGCTAAATTATCTGCGGAAATCAACACTGTCCTCATTAATTACACAATAGGCCGTTAGTCATTTTCTGTCTCCCCTCTCCGCTGCCTCCCCCCACCACATGTTGTGATGAAGAGGGCCTCTGGATAAAAGGAGGATCTGTCTTTGACTCTGACATTGCTGCTGAAACAAGCGCTGATAATGTAATGAGTGACTCACGCTCACCTTCAGTTCTCCTGCTCCTGATTGCGTGGGCGAGGCCCAACCCCATCCACTCCACCCTGCGCTGGGACGTTTGGAGTCGGTGCCGTTTAATTTATTTATTGCATTGAAAGGAAACAGACAAGCTATATATTTTGTTCCACGTTCGGCGCTTCATGATGCCTTTTTGGTTATTTATTGCACGTGTGGAGACGAAGCGTATATTACTGTCTCTTTGCACAGCGTGACAGATTGTCTGTACAGGTACAGCAGCATAGGTGACGCACCACATTACGAATTTTTATTTTTGGAATGTACTGTAAAGGAGAACTTGTTTTCTTGATGATAGTAATGAAAGAAGGACTACAAATCAATTATTTCATTGCAGACTTTGACTCATCATCGAAAAGTAGTTGCAAATCAACCAATTACAATGAAAACTGCAACGGTGTCGTGCCAGAGTCCCACTTTTGTCTCGGTAGGGATGACCAACGAATCTGAGTTGCCTCACATCACGTCCATAAGCCCTGAATACGATGTCAGATCACCCTCAGTCTTCATTACAGACACTTTAACAGACGTTAATGAGGTTCTGCAACCAGTTGTTCTACCTTTTCTGAACACACAGTCCGGTGCTCTATTCCAACAGGACGTCTCAAGATCTCGTCTTGAAGACACAGATACTACGCCGTGGTTGGTTTCATCTCCAGACTTGTCCCTGATTGAAAATGTGTGGGACGCTATTGGACGCTCTAACACTCCACCACTACCACACCATGTGCAGCAACCTATATCACAGGTCTGCGGTGTTTATAGAGAATAGCAAGTAGAGGCTTCTTCTAAATTCTAAACCAGCAAACGGAAATAACTATGGACTCGGTACCTTGTGTAAACTTGTGTCTGTAAAGTCTACATTTTCCTGATTGGGGTGGACTTACCCTCGGCCAACAGATGCTTTGGGTTCCATCATATTTCTTTTGGTGTGGAAGCCAGTGTCATTACCTTGGCATGTGCATGAATTTGTGGGCAGAGTTTCTGAAGCAGCACTTAAAGGAGGGGTGTGGTGTTGAATTCAAATATCAACAGTTGTTTTCTAGGAAGTATGACGTGCGTCTGTATTCACAGTTTCACCGCAGGGCTTGAGACTGTTTTGTTCTACTTTACAAAGAAATTCTTAATTCACTCTCATATTGTTTTACCAAATACTTTCTGAATAATAACTCATAAGAGTAGAAAGTAGCAGCAGTCCTGTAGTTTAAGAATAATGTGCAAATGTGTCTGGAAATGTCGTTTCCTGCTGGTTGAAGTTTACAGGACTGTGAAAGGAGTGTTTTGGGGGCATTTTAAGAGAAGAAATGGTCCAACAGTCCAAACAGTCCAATAAAACCAAGCAACCAAGAGCAGCAGTCTGAGGAAACATGAGCTCCTTAACTTTGCTAATGCTCACGGTCCATATCTAAATGGTCTTACATGAGACGTGTGGATGCACTGATGGAAAGCATTAGTGTGAACCCATTACCGAATTCTAAATATTTAAGATAAAGTATAGACTGTAGAGTAATAACAGTAAAGAATGGATTTAATAAAGGTTAAGCAGACGAATAAGCTTATAAAGGTGATAAAACACAAATAAAATAGTCCTTTCTCAGAGAGGGGACACAAAATCTACTATTCCGCTCGTCCAAATGGCTAACTTTGTATGTGGTTTCAAATCCAATTCATTGAAACTGGATTTCATGTGTTTCTGTGCTCTTCTACTGCTCTGTTTTGAAGGTTATGGACGTTAGAACATGCAGCATATCTTGCTTCACCATCAGCAGCCAGAGCCTTGAGGGAGCACAACTGCCAATGCTCTTCATAGATGGGTAGATGGCTCCCTCTTCCCATTACTCCCAGTGTGATTCTAGCCAGCAGAGAGGTTGGCTGATGTATCAGAGCTGGGAATTTGGGGATTCTGAGTGTGTTGGCTTGGTTGAGGTGGTGGTTAATCCAATTCAATTCAATTTCTCCCCAAATCTGAATAGACCATCTGAACAGCTCATGCACTCAAACGTACATTCATGCACAGAAGCTCTGACCCCGGAGGTGTTCCTTCATTTTCGGCAGCATCACAGGAGCTGCACTCCTTCAAGCCACTCCTTTGGTTTGCATTCTTGGCTTCTTTTATCTTTGCTTTAACCTCACCATCCCACCCTTCCTCACTGCTGTCGACCATTTTCCCTTCTCCTCCACACACATTTATGAGGAATTCCAAGTGGGATGGATGTAAAACGAATTCCGATCTGGATGTCCAGTCGCATTTCCATGAATCCGATATGGATTGCCGTAGCACATTTGAAGTGTCCGTATTCAGTGTGTTTTGTATGACATATATTTGGGTAAAAGTGGTCCAACTCTGGCCTCTCTTGTCATAGAACATCAGACAGAACTCCCATCAATAAAGTTCTATCTAATGTTGTTTGACAAGAAAGATCAGATTTGGGCCACTTTCACCTGCTGTGTGAACGGATCCTTTACGTCTTAGCACCTCCAGTGTAATTGTCTCGACTGAATTAGGAAGAAAATTGGGATTTAAAAAATGAATATGTGACGAATCACATATTTAGAAAACATTTGTACTGTAAGCTGTAATTTTACACAGATTGTCTCTGAATATTATCTAATTATCTGCTGTCAAGGTCAGCCTGCACGAATATCCTGTTCTCTTTGTTATAGTGTGAAATATAGGCTGATCCTTCTGTTCGCACATTACATCGTTAAGTGATGATACACGTTACCGTATCAGCTCGTTAGTGTGACTGGTTAGAATGTATCCAATCACGAATGCACAGTTGCTTTGATTGTGAATATGACATTCGTCCTCTAACCTTTAACCACCGTTCGTGGGTTTCCTGTGCTTTAACCCATAAGTACCAACGGTGACATATGTGTCACAGATCGTTTGAAAGATGTAGAAAGTTCCTTACAGCACTTTGTCCTTCACATGGACAAACACGGATTCCCTAAGTGACATATACTGAACATTCTGGACGCATCACAGCGCAGCTGAATGTGTGAACGTAAAGTAAATGTAAAGGTGCCCATAGACCCACTGTGCTGCACACAGGAGTTTGCCCTCCACCTTTAACCCATCCACACACAGTGAGTTCACACACTAGGGGGCAGTGAGCACACATGCCTTGAGTGGTGGGCAGCCCTATCCACAGCGCCGAGTTACAGGGGTTGGACAATGAAACTGAAACAGCTGTCATTGTAGTGGGAGGTTTCATGGTTAAATTGGAGCAGCCTGGTGGTCAATCTTCATTAATTGCTCCAGTAAGAGCAGAGTGTGAAGGTTAAATTAGCAGGTAAGAGCACAG
The DNA here is from genome assembly GCA_034509495.1 of Acestrorhynchus altus. NCBI lineage: Eukaryota > Metazoa > Chordata > Actinopteri > Characiformes > Acestrorhynchidae > Acestrorhynchus > Acestrorhynchus altus. The sequence continues at coordinate 30,028,501 of CM067516.1, forward strand.
TTCTGCTCAAAATACTGCAATGAACACAGCATTATGGGGGACATACCAGAGTTCAAAAGAGGACACATTGTTGGTGCACGTCTCGCTGGCGCATCTGTGACCACGACAGCAAGTCTTTGTGATGTATCAAGAGCCACGGTATCCAGGGTAACGTCAGCACCACCAAGAAGGACCAACCACATCCAACAGGATTAACTGTGGACGCAAGAGGACACTGTCTGAAAGGGATGTTCAGGTGCTAACTCGGATTATATCCAAAAAATGTCCTTCAGAAGACAAACTGACGCTGTATTGGGCACAAAAGGAGGCTCTAGTTCACCAAACCAATCATTTACTGTGGTCTAAAACCAGGTGTTTCATTTTCATTTTCCAACCCCTGTAACTGCACTGCTCAAGGACACTTCAGTCATATTCTGCTGGTTCAGGGACTTGAACGTTCATTGGGATGTGACTGGAAGGTTACCGGTTCAAATCCCTGAGCTGGCAGGACATGACTCCCCAGCTGCTCCCCAGGCTGCCCGCTGCTGTGAGCATGTGTGCTCACTGTCCACTAGTGAGTATTACTGTGTAAATGGATTAAATGCAGAGGATACACCTTAACCATAAAGTACTTACGGATTCATCACGTGACATCAATACCACATTAAGACACGACGTCAACGAGCTGCTCAATTAATATTACAAAAAAGGATTTTGCTCAAAACTCAAAACTACCTCTAGGATCTTATGATCTATGGTTTCTGGTTCGATCTCTGGTTTAGACTGAAATGCAGAACTGATACGTGTGAAACAGAAAAACGGAAAACGATCCAGGACAGTAAATACCGCTCTAATACCCAGCAGTCACTTTTACAGAGTTAGGGTTTTGTCCCGTTCTCAAGCAGAACCAGCAGAAATAAGCAAAGAGACCATCCATTATTTCCCAGCAGAGGTGGATTACTCCTGGCCTGCCATGCTTTGACATTTACAATATGCATTTTATTATTGGAACTGATCTGTGAATTAGTGCTGGTATTGCAAGTCTGCACAAACCTGCGCAATCCAAGCAAGCATCGACCCTCCCTGCTTCGCCTTGACCTTTATTTAACACACACAAATCCTGCACACTGAGCCCCACAACGCTGGCGAATGGAATTGACAGTGACATATGGCGGAGAGTGGCTAACGTGCATAATTGAGGGCTTTAAAAAATATGGGAGGCCTTGCAATGCGAGTGCACGGCCTGGTCTCGTCTCTCGTTTCCAGCATTAGGGGAATACGGGAGCTCACTCCAAACCCCCTCTTTAATTATTAGCGCACGTCAAGATATCATCACCAATCAAGCTGAAAGAATCCTTGATGAATTCACCTTCATTAATTACCAAAAAGGAGAAGGAGAATTCTATCGGAGATCAGATTCCTGCCTGAAGAATTAGGATTCGGAGAGTGGCTTTAGTAACAATGGGGTAGAAATTAAGGGAGGAAAGAAATTGAGGGTCCCAGGAGGTTGATAGACGCATGGTCGGTGGTCTAAAATTCTCCATTCACAGTGCTCTCAAATATGGAAAGCAAACAAGAACCCTGCCAAGTGTCTTGCCAAGAAACTTGCCCGTTAAACCCCCTAAAAGCAATAGCTCAAACGCCTCTGCTGCAGAGCTGGCAGACTTTTCAAAAGTTCTTCTGCAGAAGACTTCCAGCCACTCGCTGCCGCGGTCACGGTCATCAAGAAAAGCCAAACACACCGCATGCAAATTCCTAGCAGCCAGTGCAGGGGGGTTAATGAATTGTGAGCAGAAATCCAGCAAACAAACAGGACTGTTTACTTAATAAGCTTTAAAACAAATGCATGAGGTGTGCTGATGCAATAGAGAGAAAACTCCAGTCGCAGCTAAAAAATGCGCTCGCATTGTAATTCCAAAGCTTTCCTCAGAAACTTCAGCTTCCCCACAGCCACGATTAGCCTGCTGAGCTCATCCAGCATCCAGCCAACGCGGCCCACGGTCCATAACCAGGGTGATGTCATGGGCCGCAACCAAGCGCCCCACACCCCCGGCCTTCTGCGGACGTTCCAGTCCATCGAAACATTGAAACGTCAATAGGTAATGGGTTACGGTAGCGAAACACGCAAAACTATTGGGATGTAATTTTCCAGCATGTTCTGAAACGTTCAAACGGAGTGTGAGGCAACGCCTGCGTGCTGCCGTCCACATTGAAGTGCAGAGTACATGCAAGGAGTCGCAATCATTTGCAAACATCGACTCCACCTTGAAGGTTTGGTTGGTGGTGAAGGGATCGCTGTGTTCTCTAATGTCATATTTCAGAGGCTCTTCAAACCAAACCGAATCAAAGCAACTTCCACCAACCGTATTCCGAACGTGATCCATTGGAATTATGCCAGGTTCAACCAGAAATCAATACCGAGTGCAATATTCCAGTCGTCGGTCTGTCATAATTTAAAGAGATGCAGCCCGTGAATGGAGACGGCATAGTACGGCTCGATATAGAGATCAATGCTCTGCTTGGTATTCACGGCCCCTCGGGCCGCTGGCCCTCATCCTTTCCCCCTGCAACCCCTCTGATAGTTATCTGCAAAGTGTCACAGGGGACGAAAAAAAAAAAGTAATTTAATAATTAACAAGAGTATACAAGAACAGCAAAGAAAATAAATGATGGTGGTGGAAAGGAGGACAATGAGTCGACATTAACAATCAGGTCTGCGGGTGACTAACGAGCTAGCCCCAAAACGTTTTAATTAGCAGCCCACTGGACGGCAGGGTGATTAATGAACACAATTTTATTTAAGCTTTGCTCTGAATTAATACCAAATTGACATTTAATGAAAATTACTTACCACCGTCAGAATTAAAGCTGTTTTCAGCCTCGAAAACAATGGTCTGCTGGTAAATGATCTGGCCGCCATTAAAAGTGGTAAAGGAATAAGACGCTACTAATGCACATCAAACACGACAAACGTTTTCGGGCTTGTTCGGCTGGTCTTACCCGCCGAGCGGGTCTCGCTCACTGTAAGCTAATTCACTCATCCATATTCATGCTTATGTAAATGCCAGATCGGGCAAATCTGCATAACTGACATTTTTCAGCACTTCATGGCGCGGCTCTGGTTGGGTAATCACACGGTGCCGCTCGAGAGTGACAGAACGCGCTGAACTAGAGGAAGATGCAGACGTGCTGATAGTGTTGTCCTGCCACGCTTTGCTTTTGATCTCTTACTTATTATTCCTGCTGGAAACTGAGTGAGAATATAATACTTGATTTGGCTTGGTGGGGGTTGTCTTGCGGTGCAGGGCCACCTGTTGTCTGTGTGGAGACGACTGCAGATCAGTGCTCTAGCCTTGTGTCGGGCCAGCGTGAGAGGCCTGCGATGCGCGGAGGACCCGACCGACTGTACCGTGAATGAATCAATATTTCAGTGAATCTGCAGATCAAAAGACTTCTCAGGCTGTGGTTTTCTGTTCCAAACCGAGCTCATGCCTCTTTACTGTTGGCCAGTGTTTGCCTCCCAGCCACCAGCTTCCCCATCTCTCCCTCTGCTCCCCTGCCATGACTCCACTGGAAGTTTCCTCCTCTCTCCTCTCCTCTCCTCTCCTCTTCTCTTCTCTTCTCTTCTCTTCTCTCCTCTCCTCTCCTCTCCTCTCTTCTCTTCTCTTCTCTTCTCTTCTTCTCTTCTCTTCTCTTCTCTCACCTCTCCTCTCCTCTCTCTCCTCTTCTCTTCTCTCACTCTCCTCTCCTCTCCTCTCCTCTTCTCTTCTCTTCTCTTCTCTTCTCTCCTCTTCTTCTCTTCTCTTCTCTTCTCTTCTCTTCTCTTCTCTACTCTTCTCTCCTCTCTTCTCTTCTCTTCTCTTCTCTTCTCTTCTCTTCTCTTCTCTTCTCTTCTCTTCTCTTCTCTAGTCTAATCCTGTTCAGTCTTTCTGTTTCTCTTCTCTGCAGACTATTCCCCCACTCCTCAGTCTTCTATTCAGTCTGTCTCCACTTTTAGTCTTCTCTTCATTCTATGTCTGCGCTCTTCAGTTATGTCTTCATTATCGATCGTTAGTCTGGAATTTATTTTTGCTTCTATTCAGTCTACTCATCTTCTGTCTCTCACTTCAGTCCTCTATTCAGTCTGCTCATCTTCTGTCTCCTCCACTTCCAGTCTTCTATTCAGTCTACTCATCTTCTGTCTCCTCACTTCAGTCCTCTATTCCAGTCTACTCATCTTCCATCTTCTCCATGTCAATGCAGCTATTCAGTCTACTTCTCTTCAGTCTTCTCATATTTGCAGCCAATTCTTCTTTACTTTACTTCTCTTCAGTCTTTCCCACCTTCTTTCCTCTTCAGTCCACTTCTTTTATTTTCTTTCCCCTTCAAGTGTATTTGTGAACAACTTACAACTGCATAACACATATAGATCTCACCGCATCACTAACGCTGTACTGCATTCATGTCAGACAGTATATTAGCAAACGTACAGCGTATTATCTGGTTTCTGTGTGAGTTAACCAGTGGTTTTGGATTTGCGTTTGAATTAAAGTCTGATGAAAATATAAGGTGCAACACTCGCAGCTGGAATATTAGGACCTTTATTGTAATCAATAGTGCAGCAAGGGGGCATAATGAATGGAAGCAACAAATCAGCAGTGCTTATTCCGCAGAACTGTGCTGCATGTTTGTTTTTGTTTGTGAGTGTGTGTGTGTGTGTGGGTGTGGGTGTGATTAAGCCTGTCGAGATGGCTGTTGACTGTGACCTGGCGTGCCTCTAGCTCGAGGATCTTGTGCCTCATGCTTCATCATGTTTGCTAGCCAAATTCTGCCAGGCCTTTTAGGCAATATAACACTCTGCTTTCAGTGGAAACTCATGCAATCATTCTGCAATCTACTGAAAATCAGCCTGGTCTGAGGTATAATGAAGTTTACAGTTAATCTCTCAAGGCAGAGGGCGAGCAACTAAACCTACGGTGAGAAGGGCTTTAACTTTGTTTAAGAATATAAGTGACAATTCACGGCTGTAGACTGACGCCGTGCTATAGAATAATGCATTACATCACGCTGTTTTGGCTTGAGAAAGAAGCGCGAGATATCATAACTCGAACCAAAGCCAGGCGTGTGCGAGTTCTGAGTGGAGGAGAAGTCTACCATTACAATGTTCAGCAATGGGTAATTTCCAATGAGCTCATTTGGCCTGTAGCATAATTCTTTTATTCTTCATTAAAAGGCGCAGACAAAAGACTTTAATTAATTCTTGGCCAGATCTAGTGAGGACGGCTGGGAGATGTTGGTCATTGTTGTAAATATTTTGAGGCACATTGACAACTTTCCAGCTGTGTCTTTCCACTCTTCGTCAAATAGACCACCTCCTCTATCTCAACATCTATTTGTTTCCTCATCTATCCATCCCCCTCCTCACTTATCCTCTCTCTTTGTCATTGCCATTGGAGAAGTGGGAGCAGCTCTGCCACGTTCCTTGTCTGGCATCCCACGTAAGTATGTGAGCTGTCCCGGAGTGGCGCTGGGATGCAGGAGCCACACCACAGCCTGTGGCCCTGGGGAGAGATGTTCTGCACAATAACGAATTAGACACCGAAATAAGACAACTCAATAATACCACAGACTAATTGCAAGTGCCAGGCAACGGCCATTAATTCCCAGAGTAGAATCCCCAGCTCCATTGATCATCTCCTCCATTTGTTTTGAAATAAACGCGAAAGGAAGGAGACGACGGCGGTTGAGCTTCGTCGTCTCCCTTGTTGTGAACCTCCTCAAACATCACAAACATCATCAAACACAGTGCAGGAAAGGAACAGCAACCAACACTTGTTTTCACATTAGTTAATCAATTCTAAGTCCATTCACAGCGTTATAGTTGAGCCTGGGTTGCACCCCAATTTCTACAGGATGTTTTTTGCGTTTCATCTAAAATAGTTTGTTTGTATTATAAACACTGTTTATAGAAATAATATTATTGTAAGGACCATGAAACGCTGAGACCTCACAAATCTGCTGGAAATTGATCCATTCAAGTGATTTTGAGCTGAAACCAGAATTATGATGGAGTTATTTGTTATGATTAACGACAGGGATATTTATATGTTATCCATAATATCGACAGCAGTTCATATCAAATATAGAAGCAAATATGCTTATTATCTTTGATAATGTATGAATTAATAGCTCTTATCGGTCCATTCTCAGAAACCTGTTCTGAAATGTGAACACTGTGAGAACTCGCATTGATCCTGATGACCTGATGAAGACGTACAGGTCAACCTGAACATGTGGGCAGAGCAGTAAACTGGCACTTCAAGGCTGCTATGGCATTTAAACCTCAGCTGCACAGGATAGATAGGCTAAGCCTCACTCTTTGATATGATCTGTGTATCATGTCTATTGATTACTCTAATAATGAGTTATGAAGTCTAGAACCCGTCACGGAATGCGCTGGCCTGCGGTTCACAAGGCGTGGAACCAAAAAGCGCTGCTATTTCAGATCATCTTTGTGCCCAGAGAAGGTTTTAGCACTTAGATCTCTAATCCAACTGCTGTGTACGGTGGAATATGCAAATCAGTTCATCACGCAACAACCAATTGTTTATCTGCTCAGCATCTTTCTGTGCTCTGCTAAAGATTGTTATACAATTCTACAGTTGTAGGAAGCTGTTTTGGTTGTACTGGGAGGAGTTGTCCAAAGCCTTTTGGAGATATGGAGCAGAACATAAGATGAGCAAAGTCCTCAATAATCCTAAAAATGTTCTTCACGGACGACAGGTAGCTCTACGCGCAGCTGGTGTCAAAGCACAGCTTCTACCATCAGAAAGAGACCAAACCAGTTTGATCTTCATGGGAGGAGTTTAAGGAGGAAACCCTTACATCAGGACAGAGAACAGGACTTCTGCAACAATGTGCTTTGGACAGATGAATCCAAAGTTGAAGTATTTGGACACAGTAACAGCAGGGTGTGGAGATCTCTCCATCATAAGTACTATGAGATCTTTTTATTGTATCAGAGGGTTTGAGGAGAACAGAAGAGCATCTGTACAAAGACTGACGCTGAAACATCAGAGCTGAAAGAATTCCGCATGATGCATAGTTAGAGGAAGAGAACTTCATACATCCAACCACGATGTGAGGAGCTCAACTAGTGAGTGCAGATGGAAGTCATTAAATAAAGAGTCTATATTCCAATTTAGGAAATGGAAAGGAATCAAAAGTCAACCCATAACTAAACTAGTTGCTTTGAATGTTTACATTTACATTGATGGCATTTGATGTTCTTACCCAGACGACACAGAAGAGCTTCACTGGTCACTCTGAAAATATTCTGAACTAGTTTATAGAGTCTAGACTCCAGAGGTTCCTCAAGCTTAGATGCTGAAACACAAATGTCAGGATTCGGACTCAATTCAGTTTAGTATAATCCTTTAATGAGTTTAGCTCTGGAAGAGATGATCTTCCAGTCTGCCTTTGAAGACAGGTGACTGACTCAGCTGTTCGGACCACCAGGAGAAGTTCCTTCCACCACTTTGTTTCCAGAACAGAAGAGTCTGGATGCTTGTCTTCCTGCATCTTGAGGGACGGTGGGTCAAGCCGAGCTGTACTTGATGCTGGAAGGGCTCTTGGTTCAGATCGGGTTTGAACATTGCCATCAGGTACGGAGGTGCTGGTCCAGTTCTGGCTTTGTAGGCCATCGTCAGGTTCTGAATCTGATGTTCAGTCAAAAGGAAAGCAGTGAAGGGAAGCAGCAGAGGAGATACTGACTGCACTTAGGAACACTGAGGATGAGCCGTGTGAAGGACGGATGGAAAGCGATGTAGAAGGTAAGGAGAAATCCGGTGTATAACAGTTCATGAAAGATGATCAATAACCTTCTCCGAAAGCAGAAAGCGTAATCAACCTTAGAAAGCAGCATCTTTATCAGTTAATCATTAAACACCGATGTAGGAAGAAGAACTGATACGATACACAGCTCACTTGTGTTCTTAAGAGGCACTGCACTGCATTACTTCTGACCATGTGTGATCGATGTAGTGCCGAACGCAGCGTGTTTATAATTGTCGGCTGTGATTTGCATATGTGCCCGTCCATAAAACTGGATCTTGTGAGCCAACGCCTGATCCCACCACACACAATGCAGCACTTTCACTCCCGTAGACCACGGTGTGCTTTTATAGACAGCTCAATGGACAGTACATCTTCTTCCTCCATAAGAGGGGGAGGATGGTGTAAAGACAGAGAGGGGGGGAGAGAGAGTGAGAGGAAGGTTCAGAGAAGAGTGAGCGAGCAGAGGGACCGAGAGGAAATGTGAGGCTATCCTGCGTTCTGCAGAACCCTCTGACAGTAATTTATTTGGAGCGATAGCTGCCAGAGGCGGAAACACCCCCTTCTTCCACACGCCTGGCATCTGCGCCGCCACCTAAAATGTCAGTGCACAGAAGCGGGCACTCACGGGTCATTAGGGAGGGCTGTCACAGCCCCCTGTCACACTGGCCCCTGCTGAGCGGGCGCACTTGTTAGAGTGCACAAGCAAGCAAGGCCCAAGCACTGCCTCCTCCACTCAGAATGAAAACAAAGTCAGGGGGACGTACTCCCAGCATGCACTGCACTGCTGCAGAATGCACAAGGGTCACTGGCTGCACTTATGCTACCACCAGTAGACTGGCCAGATTTGCAACACTTTCTGGAGACAAGAACCAGTAGCAGGAGGGCTGTTTGACCATAACCATAAACTACTGCTGGCAGTTAAATTATGGGTACAGTGAAAACAAAGAGTTGCGTGAAACAGTCGTCTAGAACCCACAAGTGCTCTATAATAATATTTGATGAAGAGTTTCTGAATTTGATGGTCGGTTTGCTTAGAACCAGAGATCCACACTTTGCTGGCAGTTATATGCCGTTACTTTAAACTTCATAACTCAGATCAGAGTAACCTACAGACATGACACATATAACACAATACTCACTCACCACTAACTGGAATTAAATCGGTTAAATACCAAAGGAGCTTCAGTGCATGTTTACTGCTGTATCGTAGTTATGATCAACTGTGATGTGACTGATCAGAGAGGGGCGGGGCTGATGATCAACCTGCATACAGACTCCGGCTGATCCAGAGAGGGGCAGGGCTGATGAGTCAGCCTGCATACAGACTCTGACTGATCAGAGAGGGGCGGGAGCTGATGATCTTTGCATACAGACTCTGACTGATCAGAGAGAGAGGGGCGGGGCGGCTGATGATCAACCTGACAGACTCTGACTGATCAGAGAGAGGGGGCGGGGCTGATGATCAACCTGCATACAGACTCTGACTGATCAGAGAGAGGGGGCGGGGCTATAGTGGGTTATAGAGGAAAGGAGGATATTCTTACAAATAACATTAAACTTATTTTCAGCTCAAAAACATTCCGGATTCTCTCTCCAATTCCCAAAAGGATTCCAGAGATATAAAGTGTTTTCAGTTCTTATAAGAAAAAAATGGTCAAACGTGGATAAATATTTAAATTTAAAGCCTAACTGGACAAATTAATATGTGATATGTTTGGCTGTTTCCTAAAAACACTTTTCTAATTTTTTGGTTTTGAATAAATGTTCCTCAAACCAAATTGCCTAGAGTTCTAAAGGTTCATTTTACTGATGTATTTCTGTTTGTGCTGTGATGTTTCAGGATTTGCTGGCATGTTTTTGTGATTCTGAATTTACTGGTGTGTTTGTTTTTGACTTGTTTTTGTGTTTCGCACTTTGTGTTTTCGAATCTGGTGGAGCGAATTAGAATTTGCGGCCTTGTTTTTGAATATACTTTATAATTCTGGATTTGCTTGACTTTCTGAGACTGTTGGTGCGATTTTTACGTTGCCAGCCGGCATTTGGGTTTGGGGGCCCAATCTTGATGCCCCCCTTGTGCTGCCACATGAAGCCTGAGCACTCAAGCCATGGACTCCACAAGACTTCACAGGTGGGGCCTCCGTGGATCCCAACAAAGACCCTGCCACTGGTTCACCAGCTTCTTGAACCATTTTTGGAAGCTACTGACCACTGCATGCTGGGAAAACCCCACCAGACCTGCCAGTATGATTTTTGTCAAAGTCAGATTCTAACACTTGTTCATTTTTCCTGCTTCCACACTTTAAGAACTGACTGATCACAGCTGCAGGTGAAGAACTTGAAATCGTTTTTCTCCACTACATCCCATCAGTGGTATTAATGTTATGGCTGATCAGTATATTTTGCACATTGCAGATCTGCACTATTAGATCATTTTACACCACCTATGCTGTCTCTGTGCATTTGGTCTTATTTCGCATTAAGTTACACTCGTCCGGAATTGATTTCTCTTTATTGAAGCATATGAAGCAAAAACTAAAATCAATGCCAAGTAATCAGATTATTTTACTTCACTACAGTAATCATTTGGATTTGCTTACAGAGTAAGAGGTGATCAGTTCCCTGTAATGGAATACATTTCCCAAACCCTACCTTTCCTAACATGGTCCCACTTCTACCTTGTAAAGGGGAACCACTGTGATGAGCTCAAGTGTGAAGAGAGCACAAAGAGAGTGTTGTCCAGGAGAGGGGAACACAAAGCTGGGCTTAGAACCATGATGGCACATTTTACTGTGCAGTAGAACACAGCTGTTGTTTTTTCCTCTGTGCTTCAATCGCCTGTACTTATACAGTAGCTACTGTAGAGTGGATATCATCCAGACTCTGGATGAAGATGTTACAGTATGATGTTACAATGTGAGGAGAAGGGAGAGCACCTCGGAGAGAGAGAGAGAGAGAGAGAGAGAGAGTTGAATTGGGTATCTGATTTTTGTGTTGACGGCCGATTTGTCACTTCAAACGTGTTGGGCTGACCCGGGGCGGAGACACAGGGAGCTCGGTGAGACGGCACCTGAGCCTAAGCAGCAGTGACACTTCAAAGAAAAACACACACACTGTTTAATGTTTATGAGGCTCTCTGAGCGAGTCTGTGTGTGTGTGTGTGTGTGTGTCTGATCTCAGGATATGCCACTGGACCACATTCACAAAGACTCTTAAAGAATCTGCCTACATAACCGTAGACAGTGTTATATAAACAGCTCTATTTAAGATTATTCTTTAGTCCCTCCCCTTTTTAACAAACTTCATCTCACACACTAGGGGGCAGTGAGCACTCGTGCCCGGAGCAGTGAGCAGCCCTATCCACGGAACCCAGGGAGCAGCTCGGGAGTTCAGTGTCTGGCTCGAGGGCACTTCAGGGATTTGAACCAGCGACCTTCCCACTACAGTTCCCAAACCACCAGGTCATCAAACCACTAAAGCTACTGTGGCCCTTTATGATCCAACCAGCAACCTTTCCTTAAACATTTGCTGTTTGTGAAATGACCCAGGAGATGGACAAGATGCTACTATCAGTTACACGTGACCCTGCCAGTTCCCTTTACCAGTACTCCAATCACTATCCTGCAAGCTTTTCACAGAGTTCATCAGTTCTTCATCAGTGTTTAGCTGAACTATGTACACAACACCTCCAGAAGGCTCAACAGTGAAGTCTAGCCTCCAAGACCCCACACACCTCCAAACTCACTTCATGATATTTCACATGATTGTATTCACAGCCTCAGTATCTTCAGCATTTACACAAACCAACCTGTATCTGTCCCCATGCCATGCCTTCAACCACACACTGCCCTACCACACCCAACCTCAGCCCTTCTGATCCGTGTCTTCTTATCACCAAAAGGGGATCCAGGTTTGCTCTTTGGAGAAAAACAAATGCTTGCAGGTCGTCTATACGCGCTACCATCTTCTCACTTCTGTTTACTGACCCTGTGCAACCCCTCTGTTGATGACATTCTGTGACGTATCCTTGGTTCCAACAAAACTGATGTAAATGTGGGCTGGTTCGCTGAAAAACACCAGTGTCCAGAACCAGTACAAGAGTTCTTTTGGTGAAAAAGTGTCCAAAATTGTCTCGATTTTAGAAGTGTGCTTTGTCTTCCTTGTGGAGAATGGAAGGTTGGTCCATTATAATTGTGCCATCATCTCTTAACCTTTTGAGATTAAGCTTGTTGAATGTTGACTCATGTCCTTTTAGTAGGTGTGCAGGAATTTAGATATGTACTGTAGTTTACAGGAGGCCAATCGCAGGCTATAACCAATCTTTCATTTTTTATTAGTTACTATATTTTCACAGTTACACTGTAACAGCAGTCTTCAGGTGACCTCCTCTCAAAAAGATGATCATCAAAATCTGACGGCTGAACCGTTAGTTTAATGCTGAGTTAAACTAAAGCTATAAATGCCACAATGACACAGATACTGTTTTTAATTCACGCGGCCGTCACGTGTAGGCATTGTATTTTATGAAGGCTCTGTAACAACATGCAGTGGCATTTAAGAGTATTAAAGGGTCACGTCGAAATTCCCAACATCTGTGTGTGTGTGTGTGTGTGTGTGTGTGTGTGTGTGTGTGTGTGTGTGTGTGTGTGGCACCAGCGTCTAAAGCTCCCTGAGGGTTTACCTGTGACTCGCTCTGCTGCTGTAATCACCCTGCACACAGCTCTCTCTCCAAACCTGATTTCACCTGTGTGTGTGTGTGTGTGTGTGTATGTGTGTGTGTGTGTAAAAGCATGAGAGTGTGTTTCCTGCACTAATGTCAGCTGATTGATGGAGTTTGTTTGGTTTTAATTACACTGTAGGTGACTGGCCATGTCCGTGCACTCCACTGGAGCAGAAAGCTCCACTTGGTTAAGGCAGAAATTGGATTTCCGGAAAAGAAACAACAGTAAATGTGAGGTGCCTTGGACAGCGTCCTTGTGGCAGAAGTAGTCCACCAACAAGGGTTAAGGTGTAGAGCAATTGACACCTTCCTCGAGATTAACAGAATTATAAACCTTTCATTTCAGTTCAAATCCGATAAAGGCATTGGATGGTTAGGAACAACCTAAGAACTACCAAGGTACAGGCCTGGCATGGTCAGTAAGCTGCTGTGGAATGTGTCTGTGTACAAAAATGCCCCTGCTCCAAAATCTACATCTTCACAAAAAAGAAAAATATACGGGTAGATCAGACAAAAATGTTTGGAATAGCAAAGGTGACACTCAACTCCAAGAGCACCTATGACCTCTGAAGAACGGTGGTGGTGCTCCGAGTGGCTCAGCGGGTGATTTGAGGATCGCAAGTTTGCAATCCCGGGTCATGCAGCTTGCCACTGGCAGCCGGACTCAGAAGGAGAGTCTGCTCTCCCTCTCTCATTAGATGGCGCTCTCTCCCCACATCACACTTAATGTGATACTGGTCAGCACAGGCATCTGTCAGCCATTGCATCAGAGCTGGGGACCTACAATGCACATACAGACTCTGACTGATGGGGGGGGGGGCGCCCTTTGAGTGTGAATGAGTGAATATCTGTGTCCTCATGCAGTCCTCTAGGTGACTGAGTGACCTCTGTCTGCTGGTTGAAGGTCAGTGTATCGGATGGTGTAGAGTGTTAATGCCTAATGCCAGATCAGGGCTAGATCAGGGTTTCTCAACTCTGGACCTGGAGGCACCACTACCCTGCATATTTTAGAGCGTTCCCTGCTCCCACCTCATCTAATTCAACTAATCAGCTTTTTATTCTCTTAGTTTGTCTCTTTTCTTATTTTATGTGATGTATGTCCTCCCTCTACACACCGACCACAATTATTAGAATCCGGGATTGAATTCGGTTGGAGTGAATTTGAGTTTTTTTCTGTAGGTTACTCTGATCCTGAGATATGAAGCCTAGAACTCAGTTACATCCCCACAGTGATCCAAACTGCAGAAAACACCATCAGCGAGCCCCGGTCCTTGGATGGACATGGAGCTGTGGAGGAAAACTCTTGTTGTGGGCTTTAATGTTTGTAGTTTTCCCACACAAACATCCAGAATTACCCCGTTAATGACAGCAGCGCTGTGCGGAGCTGGCTGTGTGGAGGCAGGCGGCAGCTGTGCTGTGCTGTGTTTCTACACAGTGGGGATCAGCCTGGTTATCTCTCCCTCCACGCCACAGCTGGGATTTGTTGTGAGCTCCGCTGTGCCAGCAGGGCTGTGCTGGGGCTCACGGGGAGGTGATGTGCTCTGCAGAGAGGAAACCAGTTTTTCCGGCTGGTGGGATTGTGCTGATAAGCTGTTAAATGACTCAGATCTGCAGCCAGCGACAGCATCTTCAAACTGACCACAGAGAATCATCACCCTCATCATCCAACATCTCCTTGCAATCCTACAAAATTCGCAAGCTCACAGTCTTTCGTCTCCTCACATTCTCACTAGCGATATCCAGAATCATCTCACGATCAAGCATCTCTTCACCATCCTCAACACCATTCTTATATAAAATCTTCTCACCATTGAGTATCTGCACACAATCACTGCGCCTCATCTCCTCATAGCCTCACTACCATTATGCAGAGGCTCCCCTCCATCAAACATCTCCTTACTATCCTTACCACCATCATATCCTAACTATCCAGCATATCCACTTCGGCCTTATCCAGAATCTTCTTACCATCCTCAATCAGCTTGATAGAAGAAATTGACTTTAACCGAAACTAACCATCACCATCACCTAACCTTAACCAAACCCTTACCCTAACCATCACCATCACCTAACCTTAACCAAACCCTTACCCTAACCATCACCATCACCTAACCTTAACCAAACCCTTACCCTAACCATCACCATCACCTAACCTTAACCAAACCCTTACCCTAACCATCACCATCACCTAACCTTAACCAAACCCTTACCCTAACCATCACCATCACCTAACCTTAACCAAACCCTTACCCTAACCATCACCATCACCTAACCTTAACCAAACCCTTACCCTAACCATCACCATCACCTAACCTTAACCAAACCCTTACCCTAACCATCACCATCACCTAACCTTAACCAAACCCTTACCCTAACCATCACCATCACCTAACCTTAACCAAACCCTTACCCTAACCATCACCATCACCTAACCTTAACCAAACCCTTACCCTAACCATCACCATCACCTAACCTTAACCAAACCCTTACCCTAACCATCACCATCACCTAACCTTAACCAAACCCTTACCCTAACCATCACCATCACCTAACCTTAACCAAACCCTTACCCTAACCATCACCATCACCTAACCTTAACCAAACCCTTACCCTAACCATCACCATCACCTAACCTTAACCAAACCCTTACCCTAACCATCACCATCACCTAACCTTAACCAAACCCTTACCCTAACCATCACCATCACCATCACCTAACCTTAACCAAACCCTTATCCTAACCATCAACATAACCATTTATTTCATAGAACCAGAAAGACTTATCAGACCAGCACGCAGGTAGTTGTGTAAATGATTACAGATGTGGTCTGATTAGACACTGGGTCTGGGGCACAAGAGGGAATAAAGTGCTTCTCCACTGACTTTTGAAAAGACGCTACTTTTGGGTTGTGTATCTCTTGGTCAAATATTATTGCTAGACATCCCTCTATGACACATTGAGGACATTCTGAAGACATTTTGCCCAGTTGACAGACTTTGAGAGGAAGGGCATCATTAGAATGAGAAGCAGGATGGTACTTTTGACAAAATGCCCATCATCTTGCCCATTCTGACCAAGCCACCATTGCCTTTGATTGGTGATTGGTCCTGCCTTTGATGTGGAGTGACACACTGCCCCAACTGCTGGTGTGATGATGTGGAGAGCATTGCATACCACTATCACAACACTATCATCATCCAAGATCTCCTCATGGTACTCACTAACTTCACAGCTCTCACATTATTTGCCCCCCAACAGACCAGTCTCTAAGCCTGCTGCTCTCTCCATCATGGCTCTCTCCTTCAGTCCTCATCTTTCCTTTAATCAACCCTTTTCCCGGCTCTGGGTTGTCTCATTTTCTCTGCCTTCGTCCCTTTATCCTTCCTTTCAAATGCATTCCCTCTCTCTATCTTGCTTCCTTGTTCTTCTGGTTTACTCATCTCAATTTCCCTCTTCCTCTCTGCCTCAGTCCTTATCTGTATCATCTCATCATCTTTTGTATCTTCCTTATCCCTGTTTCCTTTGTTTGGTTTCAGTAATATGGTTACTTAGAGAACAACGCCTTTGCTGTTCTCACCTCTCTCTTTCCTACTCCCCATATCCCTCATTCTGATGTTCCACTACATCCCGTAGTCCTCGCCTTTGTTTCCTCCTCTCTCCCTCTCTCCCTGACAGGGTTGTCTCAAGGATGGATGCTTTCTACCATCACTGCTCTGCCCACAACATCAACCTTTCTTCTCATTTTCTGTTTTCCCACATCTCCAGGTGATCCAACGTAACCTCACCTTTCTCCTTTCTCAGTCCGTATGTTCCTCTGCCTGCATGTTCATATTCTTACCTCCAGTGTTCCAGGGTGGGATGTTCCAGTGTATTCCCACCTCTTTCCCTCTTTCTGACAGATTCATCTCAGGGCTCTTTCCTTCAATCTTCTTTCCCTCGTCAACCTTTATTTTCTCCCTGCCTGCATTCCCATATGCCCCCTTCCAGTGCATGTCCACCTCTCTGCTTCTCTCTTCCTCCATCTACCTGTCATTGTCTTTTCATCTCCCCATCTTTTGTATCTTCCTCATCCCTGTATGTTCCCTTTGTTGTGTTGTAGAACGGAGGTCACATCCTTCCCCCTTTCTGTCCTCCCTATCTCGACAGTCCATCCCCCTAGCCTTCCCTCATGGTTCTCAAACTGTGGTACACTACCAAGGTGGTGCATCAGATGTTACAGGCACTTAATGGAGACCTTGCAAAAAGATTCCAAGTGCATTCCAGTGTGATCTAGTACTACTTCAATTGGAAGGTGATATTTCTGAGTTAAAGTCATTGGCGTTGGCCCCTTTGGCCCCTTAGTCGAAGCAGGTCTTGAACCACCCAGGTCCTCTCAGATCCTGCTGGGTATTGAAGACAGGGTTGGAGCCAACCCTCTTGGTGAACTGGTGGCAGTAGGGAGGAAGGAGGAAGGTGGTTGTTGTACAGAAACAAATGAGTGTGTGACTAAAGGCCTTTAAAAGACAGACGGAGGCAAGGAATTGGTTAAAGAAGGAATGAAGGTATGACATTCTACTGGTAGAACTTTCACAAGCTTTCATTTCTATATGATATCGTTTTGGCAGCAGTGAATCCAGAGAAAAGTGATTTATACTCTGTATAAATGTGTGTGTGGAACATGAGAATGGGTCATGGGTGGTACATGGTCTAGAAGGTCTGAGAACCACTGTTCTACTGTATCTCTGTCTCATTCCTTCTCTTCTTTTGGTTTTGCTTTCTCTGAAAACAACTTCTCTCCAAGTTGGATTCCTTCTCCATCACTCCACCCTCCCTCAGTACTCTTCTTTCCCTCTTGTTAACCTTTTCTCTCTTTATTTCTTCCCCTCTTTGTCTCCGTTCCTTTCGTCTCTGGACCAGGTGCTTTTCTTCATCACTGCTTTCATTCTAACCAGCATTTTCTTTCTCCTTCTCTCTGTGTTTTTGTCACTCTGGTCCAGCTCTCTCCCCCTGCTTTACTCGTCTCTCTCTTTTCCTTTCCCTCTGGTTCCCTCCCTCTCTCGCTCTCATTCTCTCTCTCTTTCTCTCTGGATCTACATTTCTTGTGAATGGGTTCTGAACCAGTCCACCATTGTTGATTATTATCTGGTTGAGTGTAGATCGTGATTTCAATGACAATGTCAACGTCTAATGCAAGCCTCAGTGTGACGTAGTGTTGACGAAAGCTGATGAAAAATGAATGAAGATTCAACATCTTCCAAACGTCTCATAGTAACATCATACTGACATAAAATACTGACATTTATTTGTGAGGAACGGTGACCAGAACGCATCTTTTTTTCATCAAACTTCAATAACATCCAAACAACGTGAAATTCTAACATTGTTAGATGTTGATATGTTGTTGGTTTTAATTCATGGTGTTAAGTAAACAAAAGTGAACATCTGTCTAATGTTGTCAGCTCGTTGTTTTTTAAGATATGGGACTTTAATTTCTAACCGACACATGGCGTCGGTACAACGTTGGTTTTTGACGTCAACCTGATTTTCATTTTCAACTAAAATCCAACGTTGGTCCAACGTTCAACATTATCTTCTCAATCCCAGGATCTCAGATACTTTATGTCTCCTTTGTTGTGTTGCGGAACTGTGTAACTTTTCTCGCTTCTCTTTGTCCTTCGTTCCCGTCGCTCTCTCTCGCCAACGTTCCAGTGTATATCTTCCTCTCTCCTCCTCTTTTCTTTTTTTGCTTTCTCTGTGTCTCACAAACTTCACTAAAACAGATTCCATCTCCATCACTGCTCTCTCGCTCAATACTCTTCTTTCCCTTTTGTCAACTTTTTCTCTCTTTTTTTTCTTTGCCTCCCTCTCTCTCTCTCTCTCTCTCTCTCTCTCATCTCTAGGCCAGGTGCTTTCTCTACCTCTGCTTTCTTTCCCACCAACCTTTTCTTCCTTATTCTCTCTGTCTTTTGGTCACAGTGCCCCTATCTCTCTTCCCCCTGCTGTACTCACCTTTCTCTTTCCCCTTCCAGTCTGTCCCAAACTCCCTCCCTCTCTCTGGATCTACATTTCCTTGGGTCAGTGACAGAGAACCGCAAATGGGTTCTGAACCAGTGCTCTTCTGACTTGCTGTTGCTTTTCGGAGGCAGAGG